>JAODAL010003844.1:0-166438 GCA_025379985.1 Phyllomedusa bahiana | reverse complement strand
TTTTTTTTTCTCTTTTGAAAAATGGGGCCGGTTGACCCAGTGAGGGCCTTGTTTGGGCCGTTTGAAAGAGGTAAAGATAGATAGGTGGGGGACTCCCCGTTTTTTGAGTTTCACTTGAAAGTGGGGGGCAGCTTAAAATTTTTTTGATCAAAATAGTAAACCCGAGAGTCTCAAATTTTTTTCCCTTTTAAAATAGTTTAGCTTAAATGCTTCTTTGGGGGTTTTCCCACTTTTAGTGAATTCCCCCTTTTTGCATTTATCCCCCTTTTGGCGGGGGGTCGTGTGTGTACAGGGAAAATTTTCATTTGTCCCGCACCCTGCCATTTGGCCCCCGGGTTTTTTGCAAAATTTTTTTTTCAGAAATGTTTTTGTGTGCAAAACTTAGTTCTACTTGGTGTACATTGTTTTTAAACCCTTTTGGGGGAAAGGGAAAGGGGGTTTTCCCAAATTTGGGTTCTGCCCCCGCCCACTCTCACGGGCTGTAAAAAGAAGGGCGGGCTTGCAGGTTGGGTGTTTTTTTTTTTTTTCATTTGAATAAGGGAGGTGGGTTTTGACCCAGTAAAGGGGCCCCTGTTTGGGCCCTCGATTGGTTTTTAAAGATGCAAAGGATGGGAACTCCCCTTTTTGAGATCACTTTAACAAGGGGGGCCCAGCTTAAAATCTTTTGATAAAAATATTTGACCGAGAGTCTAAAATTTTTTTCATGTATGATAAAATAAAAAAAAGGGCTTTTTTAAAAGGGGGATTTCCACGTAGTGAAAACCCTTTTTTGGGGCAGTAGGGGTCCGCGGGCGGCGGTCTGGGTGTTACATGTAAATTTAAACCATGTTGCCGCAGCCTCCCAGGGGCCCACCCATTTGCATAGTTTTTTCAGAAATGTTTTTGTGTGCAAAAACATAGGTTTACTTGGTGTACATTGATTTTAACCTTTTTGGGAAAGGGAAAGGGGTGCTTCCTTTTTGGGTTTTTTTCCCCGCCCACTCTCACGGGCTGTCATAAGAAAGGGCACTTGCAGGTTGGGTGTTTTTTTTTTTTTCCTCTCTGAAAAATGGAGGCCGGTTGCCCCAGTGAGAGCCTGTTTGGCTCGATTAGGGGAAAAAAGGGGGCAAGGATAGGAAACCCCCCATTTTGAGTCACTTTGAAAGTCGGGGGGCAGTTTAAAAAAACTTTTGATCAAAATATGTAAAACCGGAGTTTAAAAACCCCCCCTAGCAAGACACATTTTGGAAGTACAAAATGGCGAAAATAGAGGGGGCAAAAATTTTGGGGGTAAAATGGTAAAAAAAGCTGGGGGAAAAGGGAAAGGGGGGATTTGGATTATTTTTTTGTTGCGGGAAAGAGGCAAGAAAGGTTTAAAACAAAACCCTCAATACATTGAAACCCAAAAGGGCCCTAAATGAAGGCTTTTCATTTTCGGCTTTTATTTGATCTTATGTTTTCCCTTTTAAAAAAATTTTTGAAGAAACATGATATATGTGGATTAAGTAGGGTCAAGGGGAAAATATAGCACAGTTGAAAACAGACAAAGGAAGGGCATCGGGTTTTCCCATATATGTGTTTTTTTTTTTTTTTTTTCCCCCCCCCCCCTTCCTTTATTTCCTCCCCCCCTTTCCCCCCCCCCCTTCCCCTCCCCCCCCTTTTGCCCTACGTTTTTCCTCATTGTCCCTGGGCCCTTTAAATGATGACAGATTTTCATCACTGACCCGGTTTCTATTTAAAAAATTTAGGGTTTCATGAAAGGGACAATTCATGTATTTTTAAATTTTTCCTTTTATGTAGGGGTTTTTATTTTTCCCGGGCTTGCGGCGCGGGGTTAAGTGCGGGGCGGATGCAGCGGGAAGCGGGGGGATTTGGGGATACTGGATTTCCCTTTAAAATGTTCCCATTGTGATATGGTGGATTGAATGGCTACCGGGTGAGCCGTAGGAAGAATTTTCCCATGGGGAATTTGGGAAAGGAATTTTGGGGGGGGGAGGGAGAGCTACCATAGAGCCTACATTATTTTTAAAAGGAGTATAAAAATTACTTGAAAGAGAAGTATTTTATGAATATTCTTGAGACAAAAAAATGCAGTGGAACATGTATTTAAGGGGGGCCTGCGGGCTTTTTTGGAAGGGAAAATCATATTACAAAACATAGGAAAGAGCTTTAGGGGAAAAAAAATAATTTTAAAGGACAGTGGTCTATTGTACAGGGGAAGTTTATTTTCCCCAAATAAATTTTGCATTTTAGTTTATTGAAGAAAAGGGGCCCTTATGGGAAAATTGACAAAGAGGGGTAATTGTGCGTGAAAATGGGGATACCAAGCTGCTTAGTTCTTTCTGGGGAGGCACGCAGTTGTTTTTATATGAGAGAAGTGAGATGGGAAACCCATCACAGTCAGGGGTTAGGGGTTTGTTGGTTTCAGTTTATTGGCAAGGGGAGTACGGTAAGATGGGGGGGCAAGCCTGTTTTGGAAATGGGGAATTTGACTGAAGGTTTTTGGCTCATTAGAGCATTGGTTGGGAGCTTTACAGGACATGTTAGGTTGGGGGTGCCGAAGGGGGGGGAAAAGGGGCCCTTTTTGTGGATTTTCTGAAGGCTAATTTGGTGAGCACCGTAAGGGGGGTTTTCCTAACATGATATGAAAAGGAAATGGCTCAGGGCCAAAATGTGATCGGACCTCTAAAACCTTTTAAAGGGCCCGGTTTGGCTGGGGAAACATGTCGGGGGAGGTCAGTATGACGTTTTAAATTGTGATCTCTCACCTCGTCAAAATGTCCCCCTGCCCGCCGACGGTGTCACAAGGGGCCCTTTTTTGTTTTGTGTCCCCTTAGATTAGGGGGCACTGGGCCCCAAATAGTTGGGTTTGGGGTCCCCTTTTGAAGCTAGTTCTTTTCTAAGTTAAAAAAGGTTTTCCTGTTAAAAGGGGGGGGGTTTTCCCCCAACTTGAAGAAGAAAGGGAGTTTTATCCCTCTTTTAGAAGCCAAAAAAAAAGGGGTTTAAAAGATGAGGAAAGAGATAGGGTTTTTTAAAAGTGTGTATAGAAATTTTAAAAGTTTGATATAATAAAAGGGTTTCGTTTTTGTGTTTTAAAAGATAGAGAACTTATAGAGTTTAAGTTTGCCCATGGCAAAAAAGTAAAAAATATTTATCAAAAGTTCACTCTTTTTTCTCTTGCAGGGTTCCCCAAATTTTTTGGAATTTTGTTTTACAGTTTCCCCGACAAAAAACTGGGTGCTTCAGGGCGCTTCCGGCCACCTCACATCCTTTTTCCCCTTTCTCCCCCGAAAGAAGTGGGATGCACTTTTTTTTATGGGCGGGGTTTTGTGTGCAGGGGAAAAAAGGTAAACAAAGCCCTCACCGCTATGAATTTTTTCCATATTTGTGGGACGACTTTTGGGGACATTACGCAAACTATGCTCCACAAATACGCCCGTGTATGTTCACCCCCAAACCCCCAAAATGTTGGTCCGTAAATTTGGGGGGGTAAATTTCAATTCAAAACACCCCCGTATACGGGCCCCAAAATTAGGTAACTCCCTTAAGTTTCAATGAAGCAAAAGATTTTCCTGGGTTTTTGGGGGAAAAAATATAAGTTGGGAAAAATTTAAGGGGAAACCCTTTGGCCACAGTTTTTTTTTCTGTAAAAACACATGCCGCGGGTTAAAGGGGCGAAAAAAAAGCCCGGGGTGAAACCCCCCTTCGGGGCAAAACTTAACACAGGGCCCAGGCCCCGGATGTTTTGGGACCCTAGCAACGCCCCTGTGGAATACACCTTTATTCATAACCTAACAAACTGTACATGCAAGAAAGGTTTTTAAAAAACTGGTTATTTCCCAAAAGTAAAAAGTGAAAAAATATGACCCAAAAAAAAAAATATTTTATAGATAAATTGATGAACAAAGAAATAACAATTAAAATAGAACTTTATTTACTGTAAGAAAACCACTTATGGTCAATGCCTAAGGGCACCTAATAAAATAAAAGCTCCTTACAACCATGTGGTTTTCTATTACGTTCGTAACCATTTGATCATTTACTGAGCATTGTTCTCTTGCTGAGAAAGTCAAAACTCCCCTGACTAAATGTTAACTTCAGAGCATGTGATATGAAGTCTAAGTTCCATCATCTCCTGTTTCTTGAGGGCTCCTCCACTCTTCTCCAGAAGCAACTGCTGACAGGAAGATATATTATAAATCAATTTGACCAAGTTAATACAAATTATGATTATTTAAAGAAAAATTTACTCTAAGGGGGAAATCTCTTTAACAAAAATAAGATACAAAATTTTTTACAATCATATTGAAAAACGGGAAAAAAAAATCAAAACGTGGTTTAGAACAGGAAAAAACATGAAGTGGTTTCTTAACCCCATGGGGCCCAAGGTTTTTTTTTTTGGGGGACCGTTCGTTTTTTTCCCTCCCGCCTTTTGAAAAACCATTTAAATTTTTTTTTTTTTCCAAAAAACATAGACACTTTAGGGCTTTTATTTTTTTGGGGGCAAAAATATTCCTTTTTAAAGGCATTATTCACTATTTCTATACAAAAAACTGGGGAAAACCCCAAAAAAAAATTTCCAAAATGGGAAAAAATTGTGAAAAAAAAATTTTCGCCAGTTTTAAGGGATTTCCCAAACTTCGGTAAAAAATAATGTGGTTTTCTGAAATTTTCCCGGTTGTTACGCATTTCCGGGAATACCAAACATGTAGGGGGTTTCCCTTATGTTTTGGGGACAAAAAAAAAAATTTTTTTAACAAATTTTTTAGGCGCCATTGTGGACCAAAAACTTTTTTTACAACCCCCTACGGACGTCGGAGGGGGGAAATTTTTTTCGGGCTGAAATGTACTTTTTTTTTGCTAGCATTTTGGGAAAGCATGCCCAAATTTTTTGATCAATTTTTATTCCATTTTTTTGAGGAACGTAAAATGACCAAAAAACGCAATTTTGGCGTTTGGAATTTTTTTTTCTTCTACGGTGTTCAGCGTACAGGATTAATGATGTTATATTTTTATAGATCGGACTTTTTTGGACGCGGCGATACCAAATATGTGTAACTTTTTTATTATTTTAATGATTTTATTTGTAAAATGGGGAAAGCGGGGTGATTTGAACTTTTAATACTTTTTTTTTTTGTACTTCTTTTTACTGTAACATTGAGGCCACCTATGGTACTTGGCCACTAGGTGGTGCGATTGTTAATACAACCTAATGCATTGCCTATGCAATGCATTAGGGTGTACAAAGATGGCGGTTTCCCCACTTCCTGTCTGCGGATGGAAGTGGGGCAAACCGGCCAGGGTAAGTGACGGGAACCTTCACCACCACCATGCCCGGTCGTCGGATCGGCGCAGCTGCCGATGACCGTACCGATCGGTGCGCGGCACCGATCGGCGTTCACTCAGACGGCGCGGCCATCTTTGCCGCGGTGCCTGATGGGTAAAACAGCGCCAGCGGGCGGAGCCACCCGCCGGCACTGTTACTGCCGGGTGTTAGCGCCGATTAGCCGCTAACACCCGGCGGCTGTGCGGGGGGTGGTGGGGGTCGCGGCGCGATCCCCCTGCAAAGCCCCTTAGCGGCCCTGGGACGTACTCATACGCCCAAGGTCGTTAAGGGGTTAATCTAATTTATTAGTCCATACCTTCTGGTCTTGTGCCGTTACATAAGATGACTGATAAGCCTATATACATGCTATCTTGTTACAGATTTACATTTGTTCCATATAAAATAGGAATCGATACAAAACACATCTACTTTTTTTTGTTTATGTAGTATTTTAAATACATTCCCTACATTTATTAAATGAAAAAAATGTAAAAGTATGTCCGAGGTATGTATAGCTTCGAAAAGCAATAGAGTATATGCATAAGTCATATACAGTAGCTGTAGGGTGTGTCCCAAGAATCAATTCTACTGCTGGGCTCCAAGAATCAACTCCTCTGGTGGGCTCCAAGAATCAATTCCATTGGTGGGCACCAAGAATTAAATCAACTGGTTGGCCACAAGAGTTAACTCCACAAGTGGACACCAAGGCGACATGTCCCAACACGCCAACGTTGGTTTTTGGGTGTATGTGTCTCCCGATTTTGTAGTGTACTCCAAGTGTACAGTGGTTGTCGGCGCATTGTACGCCATCTTTTATGTGGCTGTATCCGCCTTTTTTAGCCGTACATGGGCGCCACATTTGTATGGGGCTTACACTGTCGGCTGTTTACTATGTGTGATTTTAGGCGCATCGCAGCATTTTGTCGTGCGAGAGTGTGCGCCTTTTTTGCCGGCTGCTGGGTGAAGTTATAGAACATGCGCCTACAGTGTGCGCTCTGATGTTGAATGTTGCTCCCAACTCTGCTCATATGCCAAATGCGCCCAAATTTTCGAATGCGCCCCAAAAGCAATAATGACAAAAATTCGGTGGGAGCCAGAATGGGCGAACAAGCATGCGCCCCAATCCATACATGCGGCGCGAAGACAACATGCGCTCCAAAACAAACCTACGTGCTATTAACAAATGCGTAGAACTAACGAATGCGCCGAGTTTTGAAGTATACAAGCCGGAACGCCCAAACAGGTGCCCCAAGCAACACACTCACCGAAAAAGGTGCAACGCCTAAAACAATCCGACAGACACAAATACAACCACTTTACAAAACGAGCACAGAACAAATTAGGAAATACATCCCAATCCGACAATGGTTATTTAGAAAGTCCAGCACTGATTAAAATAGTATAAAACCAATATTTTATACCAATGTATAGCAAACACATATTGCTTTTATGATTTTGCTTCCTTTCAGAGTGAGAACAGATCGTATTTCCTGCTTGATTACACAAGTTTCCCTAGGTTACTAAAGACCTCTCTCTGCTCCAGCAGCCCTAGCCCACCATGGAGACCTCACTCCCTGCTGTGTCTTATCTATAGCACAGGAGCTGGTTTATCTATTTTACTGACAGACTGTAAGCCCTCACAGGCAGGGTCCTCTCTTCCTCTGTACCAGTTGTTAGTTACTTATCGTCACCTTGTAGTTGTTTGACCAATGTTATTTATGTAACCACCTCGAATGTACAGCGCCCTGGAATCAAGGGCGCTCTAAAATAAATGATAATAATAATAATACTTTAACCCTTTAGAGCTCTGTAGCCTTCTATCCTACTGTTAAACCCTTCTATTATAGCAATGGCTCTATAATAGGCCCAGCTATGAATAGCAAAGCTTGTATGCCAACAAACTAACCAGGAAGTGTGAGTCTGAAGATGTCTGTGAAGAGCAGGATCCGTTAAACAGCATGATGAGAAAAACCCGTTAAATGAGTTTTGCCATCTTGCAAAATCCCTTCTGAGGTCATTTCATAGCTTTCTACAAGCTTCCTTTAAAGAAGGGGGAGATGGATGTGCTTGCACGGGTCTCCCCCAATCATTTCTATGGGACCTCCAAATATAGCTATGTGAGTGTGCTTGACTTTATTCGTCTCATAGTGAGCTTTAAGCCTCAGAAGGGATTTTGCCAGATTATAAATTCCCTTTAATACCCCAGTACCCAATACTTCAGGGTGGCTGCAGGCTGGTACTTTTAGAGTGGGAAGGGACCAGTATCCATGGACCTTCCCATTCTGAAAGCAACAGGCTGCAACTGTCAGTTTTATCTTGGCTGGTTATAAAAAAAAAAAATGAGGGGAACCCTACATCGTTTTTATTCCGAAAATGATTTCTTTATTGAGAATCTAAACATAGGCATCCCCTATAATGGTTACAGTAGTTATCCATTTTTGGATTCTCAATAAATAAATTATTTTTGAAAAAAAAAATTACTGGTCCCTTCCCACCCTAAAAATATCAGCCCTTAGTCGTTCCAGAGGCAGACCATCACATTAGAGGGTCCACATCTGATGGTTACCCGGCTCCTCGCAATACCCCTGGTGCATTGGGTACTGGAGTAATAGTGACAGGGGGTTAGTGTCAGCCTTGGGGTGACAAAAACCACTGTTGGCTGACACCAAACCCCAGAGATAGTAATGGAAAGACTCCTCCATTACTGACCCTGAAATTAAATGGAAAAAAAACTGACAAAAAAGGCACAAAAAACCTCTTATTTAAAAAAAAAAACACTCCCTAACAACAATCCTCCTTAACCATTTTATTAATTAAATAGATCCAGTGCTGGTTCAATGTAGTCCAATGAGTCTGACATAGTCCAAAGGGAAACCTGCATAAAAATAACACTACAAAATACATGACAGTACTAAACTCCATGCCTACAGTTAACTTCTGGGGTTGCAGGGTACGGAGTTCAAGCTGCACAATGATTATGGGGACTACATACCACAGCTGCAGCACAATCTTCAGGGTGATGATCCTATGTCCCCCATAAGCAGATTGTACCTGTAAGCTGTGCTCTGTACCCCCCTCAGCACTATTATGTTACACATTCCAGTGCCGACACAAAATACAACCCCCACTTATCACCCCTTCACCTCCACCTATCACTCCACTATCGTCCACTATCACCCAACAGCCCCCTCACCTCTGCCTATCATCCACTGCTACCTATCACCACCCACCACCTATACCTATCACTCCATAGCCCCTCACCTCCATCACCCTATAGCTCCGTCATCTCCACTTATCATCTCCAACACCTCTATCACCCTATAGCCCCCTCACCTCCACCTATTACCACCCTCCACCTATGACCCTCAGCTCCACCTATCACCCCCACCACCTCCAACCATCACTCCATAAACTCCCTACCACCTCCACCAATCACCCCATAGACCCCTCACCTCTTCCTATCACCCCCTCCACCTATCACCACCCACTACCTTCACCGATCACTTTATATCCCCGTCACCTACACCTATCACCCAACTCCACCTTTTACCTTATAGCCCATTCAGCTATCACCCCCACCACCACTTCCGCCTATCACCACCTCCACCTATCACCCTATAGCCCCCGCACCTCTAACCTCTCACCCCACATACTTCCCACAACCTCCACCAATCACCCCATAGACCCCTCACGTCTTCCTATTACCCCCCACCACCTCCCCCTATCATCCTATAACCTCCTCAACTCCTCCTATCACTCCCTACCACCTCGACCTATTACCCCATTGTGAGGAAAATGACAAAAGATGACAAAAGTTACCCCACCCTCCAATTTCAAATTCACTCAGCTTGCCAGTGTTTGGTACCAAGTTGTAGCTTAGGCCCATCTGGTTCTGATGGTATCACTGGCTCGGTACTATCCCAATGCCCTGCCATGATATGATCCATTTTGTGTCCAAAGTCAAAACCAGCATGGCCCTAGAGGGAGGAGAGCATAGACCACCCTAGGGGCGTGCGAGGGTGTGACAGGGAGTGTGAAGGGGGTGCAATGTGGGATGTCTCAGTACAGGTATATGTTGGAGCCCATGTGGGTCCAGTCATTGCTTCTTTTGGAGGGGGGGTACCTGCACCAGCATTCCAGGAGCATCAGGAGAACACAGGAGCAAGGTCACACAGGAGCAAGGCCACATTGACCCCCCATGTGTGCCCAGCACAGGGCCAACCTAAGGTAAAAAGACACATCTTGCTGCCTCTTTGTTTGTAACCATATCCGTATTTGCACCTCTGACCAATATCTGTATAGTTATACCCCTATGTATGTATTGTTTGTCTAGTTCACTCACAAGGCGATTAAATCTTTAAGTTTTAATCCTGAGCTATTCTGTTGTCTTGATCATCGATCTCACGTGTCCGTTTTTCTCAGTCTCTAATGGGGCTGGTTCCTGGCCTCGTCATAAGTCTGTAATGGATCGGTCTTATAACAAACAAGGAACTAGTGGCAGTCTAGCTGGCTGGCAGAGTTCTTTTTCACCGGTGCAGGCAAACAGACCTCTCCCAGACGTTCAGGGTTGTTGGGCGAGTGGGGTATCCTGTCGCACTCCCTGGGTCTTTCTGTGCCTGTGTGGACAGGGGTTAACTGTGAAACCGTATATGGCTGACATTGCATGCCCCTAGGGGGAGCGCACCGTTACATTACACTCCAAGGCAGACCTTTGACATTCGAGTGGGCGCGGGCTTTTCCTGACACCCATAACCTCCACTCCACCACCTATTATCCCGTAGCCCCCTTACCGCCACCTATCACCACATAACCTCTTCACCTCCACCTATGATAATAATAATCTTTATTTATATAGCGCCAACATATTCCACAGCACTTTTCAATTTAGAGGGTATAAGTATAAACAAAACCAAACGTTACATTATAAAAAAGCTACTTACAAATCAGACACAACAGCTGCACCCAGCAGCTTTCAATCTATTAGGATGTACGGGTGAGATGAAGGGTGAGAAGTGCTTGGTTTACAATGGTCCAGACGTTACATAAATATGGGGTAGTTTACGGAAAAAAGTAGATGAATCCGTCATCCAGACCGTTCATCTATATACAGATAAGTGCCTGTGAGTGCTCAAGTGCAGGAAGGCACAAATGTGTGTGACAGAATTTGGGAGTTAACGATTACTGATCTTGGAAGGCCTGCCTAAGAAAATAAGTAATCAGAGTGCACTTAAAACTATGAAGGTGATGAGTGTGCCTGATCATATGGAAAAACATATTCCAGAAAACCGATGAAGTATGTGCAATATCTTGTAGATGGGCATGGGTGGTTTGGATGTCTAAAGGCGTGTAATCTCAGATCATCAGCAGAGCAGAGAGACCAGGTAGGGTTGTAGACAAAGATGAGGGAGGAGATGTAGAGGGGTGCAGAGTAAGAGTAATTAGACTATGAGTGAGAATGATAACCGACACAAGGTAGAGGCATCAGTATAGCACCTGAAAAAAAAGATTAGCGTTGCTGCTGCATTCTGGACTTATTGGAGAGGGGAGAGTTTGCAGAGATGGAGACCGATAAGTAGGGAGTTACAGTAGTCAAGACAAGAAAGAATAACAACAACAATAAGACTCTGGGTTGTTTCCACAGTAAGAAAAGGACGGATTTTGGAGATGTTCCTGAGGTAGAGGTGACAAAGGGATTGGATGAATGGAGTGTAGGACAGATCAGAATCTAGTATAACCCCAAGACAGCGGGCCTGCTGTCTAAGAGTAAAGGTGGTAGCACGCACAGAAACAGAAATAGCAGTGTGGGTTTGGTTAGTAGATGGCGGAATGACTAGAAGTTCAGTTTTAGTGAGGTTTACTTTAAGATAGAGAGAGGACATGATGACAGAGACAGTGGACAGACAGTTACTGGTGTTTTATAGCAGGACAAGGGTGATGTCATGGGAAGAGGTGTATAATTTAGTGTCATCAGCATAGAGATGGTACTGGAAGCCAAATCTGCTGATGATTTGTCCAATAGGGGCTGTGTAGAGTGAAAAGAGAAGACCTAGAACTGGTCCCTGAGGAACCGCAACAACAAGCGGGAGAGGAGAAGAAGTAGAACTTGCAATTGAGTCACTGAAGGAGCGGTCAGAGAGGTAGGATGAAAACCAAGAGAGAGCGGTGTCCTGGAAGCCAATGGCACTGAGCAAACTGAGGAGAAGTTGGTGATCTTCAGTGTCAAATGCTGCAGAGAGATTCAGGAGAAGCAACAACGAGTAGGTGCCCTGAGATTTAGCAGTGAGGAGGTCATTAGAGACTTTAGCTAGAGCAGTTTCTGTGTAGTGTAAAGCGTGGAAACCTGATTGCAGAGGGTCAAGAAGAGAGTTAACAGAGAGATAGCGGATAAGGCGAGAGTAGACCAAGCGTTCCAGGAGTTTAGAGATGAAGGGAAGGTTAGAGACTGGTCGTTAGTTGGCAGCGCAGTACGGTTCCAGAGTGGACTTTTTTAGTAAAAGGGTTATAATAACAAGTTTAAAGGAGAATGGAAAGATACCAATGGAAAGAGAGAGGTGAAAGATTGCAGTAAACTGGGAGATGACATCTGAAATGGACCAAACAAGGTGAGAGGGAATGGGGTCACTAGAGCAGGTGTTGGGGCAAACAGACAAGAGAAGTCTGGATACTTCTTCCTCTGTCGTCGGGTCAAGGGCTGAGAGCAGACTAGAGGACGTGTGGGGAATGACAGTGATGTTTTGCCAGATACTTTTGATTTTGTCTTTAAAGTGAGTGGCCAGGTTTTCAGCACAGAGGTCAGTGACCTGGGCCTGAACTTTAGGTCTGAGGAGGGAGCAGAAAGTGTCAAACAGTCGTTTTGGGTTATTATGTAAAGTTGAGGTGAAGGAAGTGAAATATTCTTGTTTGGCACGGTGAAGGGCAGTGTGGTAAGTCCTAAACATTAATTTGTAATGGAGAAAGGCTGCCTTGACTTTCTCCTCAAATGTTCAGCACACCTGGAACATCGCTGCCTGTGCCAAGGCTGCGGGCGTCTGACTCTGGTGGTGCAGTGTGTAAGTGGTGCCAATATGTCCAGGGTGGTTGAGAGAGTTTATAGAACGGAGATTTCTATATGTGTGATGGGCAGGTGTGTCCAGAGAAGGCTGAGAATTAGTGATAGCGAAGGAGATAAGGTTATGACTAGAAAGCATAAAAGGAGAATTAGTAAGGTTAGAAATTGAGCAGAGACAACAGAAGACCAGATCAAGTGAATTCCCATCCTTGTGAGTGGGAGAATCTGTAAATTGCGAGAGGACAAGGAAAGATATTTGTGAAAGAAACTGAGAGACAGAAGGAAACATGGGGTCATCAATGCGGATGTTAAAATCACCCATGATGAGTGTGGGTATTTCAGTTGAGAGGAAGTGAGGGAGCCAGGCACCAAAATGATCAAGAAACTGGCGGAGAGAGCAAGGGGGTCTGTATACAACTGCCACATTAAGAGAAAATGGTCGAAAGAGTCTGTGGGTGTGGACCTCAAAGGAGGGGAAAGTGAGGGAGGGTGCAGGAGGAATAACCAGGTAAGTTCAGTGTGGAGAAAGAAGTGTGCCAACTCTCACTCTCAACTCTTGCCTGTTCTCAGGTCTGGGGGTGTGGCTGAAGAGTAGGCCGCCATAGGTAAGAGCAGCAGGTGAAGGTGTGTCAGATTGCTGGAGCCATGTTTCAGTAAGAGCTAGCAGGTTGAAGGAGTTAGAAAGGAACAGGTCATGAATAGCAGTGAGTTTGTTACAGACAGAGCGGGAGTTCCACAAAGCACATTTAAATGGGACAGAAAAAGATGTTCAACATATATCACGCGGGTTAGCAGGGTTTCTATAGAAGACAGAAGAGGAGGTGGGATTAGCAGTAAAGGAGGGTGGGCCGGGGTTAGAAGACATTTCCCCTGTAGCGAGAAGCAGAATTAAGAGTGACAGCAGATGCTTCAGTGATGAGCGATATTTGTGTGGCACCATGAAAGTGGGCGGTGTGGGATAGTTAAAGTAAGTGAGCAGTGTGCATGGGAGAGGGAAGGAGATAGGAGCTGATGTGGATAGAATTCTTTGAGGGCTTGACTGGGTGGTAGGATAGGAGGTAAAAGGCTGCAAGATAGACTGTAAGGCCCCGTTCACACGACAGGTTCACACTATGGATTTGGGCGCGATTATGGCCGCGGGTTCCGACGCGGTTTCCGCGGCCAAATCGCGCCTAGTTTATTAACATTGTTTCCTATTGGAAACCGCGTTAATATTCACACGTCGCGGGTCTGCCTTGCCTTGCGGTGCGTGTGTGAGAACTCTTCTGTCAATTCTTGACAGGGAGTTCTCAGCGCGGCGGCCGCGCGGTTTACACCCTGCCTATTAATTTGCATGGGGGCAAAACCTCTCCGCAAGCCGTGCCCCAAGCCATGCCCCACCCGCGCCGAGACCATGCCCAGCGCCCGCACCGCAAACACGCGTCGGGAGACGCGAGTTTACGGCGAGGGTCGGACGAGGCCTGGCAGTGGGAACCACGGCGAAAGCCGCGGCCGAGCCCGCGGCCATAAGATCGCCCAAATCCATTGTGTGAACATGCCTTAAGAGTGAGCATGGTGAATAAGCTGTAGGTTGGAAAGCCTGGTTAATCACAAGAAATATAACAGTTTCTGGCCCTTTCTGTCCACTTCAGTCATAATTCATCACTTCAAAAATACTGGCACCCACAGACCTTAAGACTCCAATTTATAGTGTGTGCAGATCCCTGATTAAGTCATTGATTTTGAGTGACAGAAATTGGTGTAGTTACAATAAGATAGGAGAGGGGAAATGCTTCAAATGGCCATTCAGCAAATGGCGCATATACTTTGCTGAACACATAAACAGATGCTAATTATTGGGAACAAAGCTGGGGCTGATATGCAGTTTACACATACCAGAAAACATAGGTAGGACAGGACAATGAAATATATCAGTAGTTATGAAGAGTTGCTGGCACCTATAGTACAGCCAAAGGACATACCTGTGAAGAAAAACAAAAGTAATCAGATGGGAGACAATAGCCACCTCACCTCCACCTATAACTTGGTTTGTACATAGGTGAGCACAGGTAGGGAAGTGCTGGAAAAATTTGCATTTTACTGTTAAATGTTTGTGTGATAAATTCTGTTGTAGCCGGGAGAAGTCATCGGGATGGAGAAGAAAAGTGAAAGAGAACAACTTTAGTCAGAAGTGACATCTCTGGTGAGTCCCTAAATGTAACTACACTGTAATAATAAAATGTCTGCAGAGCCTATGTACACTGGTGTCTACTAGTATATGGTCACTGGAGGTAATATACAGTCTACAGAGCAGGTGTACACTCGCATCAACCACTATATGGTTACGGTATGGTGGTAATATACAGTCTGCTGAGCCTGTGTACACTGGTATCTATCACTATGTTGTTACTGTATGGGAGAAATATATAGTGTGCAGAACCTGTGTACAGTGGTATCTACTACTATATGGTCACTGTATGGTAGAAAACGTGGTAGAAGTCTAATGTCTTTAGGTTCAGACAACAGCTCTCCTAGATGCTGAATAGTCTATCCAACATCTAAGAAAGCAGGGTGATGCTAAACCCCTCAATTAGCTTTCTTCCAAATCCGTTACATAGTTTGTAAGGCCAGAAAAAGACAGACGTCCATCCAGTTCAGCTGTTACACAGTAGGTGTGGTCTTTTGTGCAGAGGGCATGGCTTGATACAAAGAGGGTGTGGTAATGCAAATTCTGAGGGCAAGTATGACTTAAACGCTGACTGCCTGAAAATTTAAATGGGTAGTCAGCAGCTGGTTAATGAGGGCGAATTCAGATGTAGTGCCTGGGGCAGTATAAGCTATAAATACAGCCCAGCTTATCAGTACACATTTTCTCTGTGTTCCATTCAGGATTTGATTTACAAATACTGAGAAGAAGAAAAAGATGGATATTAGAGTACCACAATGATGAAGTATCTCATCGAAGAATACTATTAATTTAGTTAATAAAAGATCTCTATATAGTCTTGAAATCCCTTTGACACTGTTCAGATATTTTATGTATTGAAAATATGAAACTCTATTGTAATATAACTGTCAATAAATAAATGAAAAATACCAGCAATGCAAAAGGGGTTTAAGCAGTGTATAAAGTTATTTTCTTGTAGTAATCAACAGTGATCTGAGATCAAAGTCTCCAGCAATGTAATCTTACATGTGGTTATTTTAAATGGAGGTTTTACAAAGACGTGAGTTCCTTACCTATTGTCTGCTCAGAAGATAGATAAACATAGGATGCAGAATCACGGGGGAGAGAGAGGAGGTGCTGAGCACAGAGCCAGTAAGCAGGGATCTTGTACAATGTTTACTCAAATAATCACATTACAACCAGTGGATTTTCTATACAAAAGAAAAAGGTCTTTCTCTACAGTCCCTTACAAGCTGGTTCATGTTCCCTGTCATCAGATAAAAAGTGCAAACACGCAAGCGAAGCCAGATCAGCTCCTGTCAGCTCCTGGTCTTGTTTAATGTAGACTGTCAGGAAACTAAGGGGGACTGAGCAATGCTGTAGCTCTAAGAGGCTTAACTTTTTTTTAATGACATATATTTAGAAAAGTGAGTAAATACCCATTTTGGAGGATCCCATATCAACATTACATTGTGGCAAAACCCCTTTAACTAATCTTCCCCTTTAAATAGTAAACACATTTGTGCATGCATGTCTCATCTGAGAAATCAATGACAATTAAATATATAAAGTATACAGGTGTTGGTGAGGCAGGTGCACCAAGGTGGCAGGTGTGCCAAGGGATGTTTGTTGTTAGGCCTACCGGTGGTTTGCTGGTATGTGTAGGGCGCCGGTGAAGAAGCAAACACAAAGATAGCAGCTCGGGGTTCTTGGCAGGTTTTACTCAGGGAGAACAGTTTGCACTGACAGGTGGTGCATACACCTGAATAATCACACTCTTCACTTTCCAACCCTGTCACTATAGTCCCTGAACATTTGCCTTGCAGTTGTGTGTGTGTGTATATATATATATATATATATATATATATTTATATATATATATATATAGTTTTTTAATTTGTGAAAATTTTGTAAAACACATAAATTTTCTTTACACTTCACAATTACTGCTTTGTGCTATGATTACTTTTGCAACCCACTGGAACAAAGCAGTATTATATATATGCTTCTAGCTGAGAGTCCCAGTTACAAGTATGACTACAACCAACCCTGTAGCAATGCCATTGGTTATGGGTGCCTAAGACTCATTGATGAACATGACTTTTGAAGACTAACCTGTCTGGTCTGATCCTATAGAAGAGACAGACAACTTCAGAGGAGTTGTGTCACGTCAAGGGTGGTACAGTTAGCTCTAACTGGAACCCAGCCCACTGTCCCTGCCTACTTGATGAGCTGCTCTATGGGCAACACCGACTGGGCAACAGTCCCAGCGCTGCTAAAGTGCTGGGGCCGTCAGGAGGAAGAATAGTCAGACAGTCCGGGTCTGTAACAATTCAGAAAGGTCAAGCCACAAATCAGAACCAAAGAGAAACCAGTAAACAAGCCGGGGTCAGTAAACAAGCGGAGGTTTGGTACACGTATGGAGCAAGCGAGAAATAAAGCACAGGTAAACAAACGCAGCCAGGAGAATATCGCAGGCACAGCACTCAGCCTGCAGGGAGTTGTGGTGCCGGGACGCCGCCCCTGTAGCTGTTTGGGGCGGCCTCCAAGCCCTCCCATTAGCTTCTGCGACACGCCCATGTCCAGAGTGGTTGGGTCTCTGCCAACAATGGTAGCTGCTAACTGACTCTGTTATCTTTAACGTAATTACACATAAGTGTGCTCTGCAGACCTAACAGGGATGGTAAAATGCTGTTAGTAACTCTCAGGGTTAAAGTTTTTCTCATTAGAAAGATCAGATACAGAGAAGAAAGTTCTGTCCTGATGATAATACACAGCATGGAGTGACGTCAATCCGACCACCACTAGAGCAAAGAGGTGGTTGATAACTAGAAAAGCTTGCATAAACGAGCTTGCTCTAACTCTGACATTAAACAAAATTGCAACAGCAACTTAGCTGGTATGAGTATTTACCATTGACAACATGGTGAGAAAACCTCTTAAACGGTTCTTTCAACAGGAAACTAATTTTTCTAAATGCATTATTGCTGTTTATCAAGGGAAAAACTGCAGGTAGAAAAAAAAAATTCCATACAGGAAACACTGAATTTTAATTTTTGACTTTTTTAAACAAATTTAAAATTTTAATTAAACGGGCTGTCCAGTATATAAAAAAAATAATGAAGGTACTGCTGACTTAAATAATAAACAAAAAGTCATACACTTTTTCCTCCTCAACTCAGTTACGGCACTGGCACCGTGGCTTTTTCCCTTGGTCTTCTGGGTCTGATTGAACAGGACATCATTGCTCTAGAGGCAGAACTGGAATGGAGATGCAGACGAAGATGTATATGATATTTTTTTTTACCCTTATTATTATTTATTTTTTTGAAGTACTGAACAACCCCTTTAAAATTTGAATATCTACTTTTTGTCATTATGTTATTATTAGCCACCTAATTTTATGCTGGCTAATTTCCTAATAAATTATAGTAACAATAAGGGTATGTTCACACGGCATGTTGGATCCAAAAAACGCATTAAAAAACGCTGTGTAAGTCGCATCCAAAATGCATCCAACACGCAGGTGCGTGTTTAGATGCGGTTTTTCTGCAGCAGGAACACACGCTATAGTTTTAAATAGATTTTCTACTGCGTGAAACGGATCAAGAATTGACATGTCAATTCTTTGAATGGATCCGAAAGTCGCATCACAAAGACGTGAGTAAAAACGCATTGGCGATCACTCGTCTGAACGCTGATGCGTGGTGTACATTGAAAGCAATGTAATCACACTGCACATTGTTAGATGCGTGTTTGGGTCCAAAACACGGATCCAAACACGCATCTAAAATGGATGCAAAAACAGGTCCAAAACGGCGTGTGAACATACCCCAAAGGGAACCTGTCACATTACATACCCTGCCCTCACTGACAACAGCATGACCTAGTGACATACACTTACAGAGAATTTATCTGACGGTGACCAGCCCATGCTGCCAGAGATGAGTGTGCTCATTCATTGTTGACAGTTTTTCACCTGCTACTGTGAATAGCTAGAAAGCTTTCAATCAGCCGTGGATGGGTCGGGAAGGTGGTTACTCATGATTATCACAGACTTATCTCTGGCAACTTGGGCAGCTCATTGTCAGATTTATAAAGTAGGTTTTCCAAAACCAATGTAATTTATTAAAGCGGTTGTCTCACTACACTGATTGATCTTACCTCAGTCCTGTTTTCTTGGTTTTATTTTGAATTCAGGGGCATGTTTACTGGCTTCTACTAGGCTGCAGTAGAAGCCAGGTCTGTAGCTAAAGCAACCAGTGCTGGCAGCCTATCATGAAAGATCTTCAACATAAAAAGGAGCTGATGCAGCCCATACAAGAGAGGATATCTCAGAATAGGTAGGACACTGTTAATGGACATATATTGCAAAGTGACTTGTTTTTGTAGGATCTTCAACATAAAAAGCAATCCTTGTAATGAGACAATCCCTTTAAATAAGTGACAGACTGAAGGAAATAGTGTGTGTCACACTAGCTATTTTTTTCTCCCTGCCCTGAGTGCGGTTTAGCCCTGCTCCAGACGATTCTATGTGTGTGTGTATCTGTGCTATTGTACCTAAATTGCAGTTAATGTTTTACTGATAAAGGCAAATGCAAAAATAAATTGCTGTTTGTTTCTTTGATGTTGTTAATTATCAACTTGGCACTGAAAAGGCAGGAAACATCATAGCAATTGTATGGCAGAGATAAAATACAAACCTTTTAAACTAGCTACCTACATTTGCCCATACAATAGATTATATGGGACGGCGAAGATAGAAAACGATTAAAGAAAAAAACAACCTGTGTAGACTACAGGTCGCTTTTTCTCTTACAGTCTATGGGCATGCAAAACTATCAGATTTTCAGTGATTTTAGAATCCTATCACTGCTGAAAATACGATCGTTTTTGCATTCTGTGTAGACACAGCCTTAGACTGGGGTGCTTAAAGTTCAAGAGTGCAGTTGACTCTTGGGGCCCATCAGTGTATTCTTGAGGCCCACCAGTGTGGTTGATTTTTGAATCCCACCATACAGCTACTGTACATGACTACACATATTGAACATGAATCTTGCACTCTTCTCTGCTTCTTGCTTTTTGCCTTTCCCCCTAAAAAAGCAGCCCAAGGCCTGCCATGCCCAAGGGCCTGCCATACTAAAGGGCCCACCAAGGGTTTCCCCTGCTTACCTATGGGCCAGTCCAAGCCCGACAGTGGGTATCACTTTTATGGAGGCACTGTGAGAGTATGGGGTACTGCTACAGATGGTGGAGCCCAGTTAGTGTGTTTGTTTGGGTGCTCCGGATCCAGTAAATCCAGAATCCTTCTTCTAACATTACACTTAGGCTATGTCTACACAGCACTAGATTCTGGGCGAATTTTCAGCGGATTCAGTACTTTGAATTCACCGAAAATCCGACTGTATCCTTTGCTGTGTACAATTCAATAGAAAATCTATGCTGCAGTTTACACACCACAGTTTTTTTTATTGAAGCCGCCGGATACCCGTTGGGATTCCTATGAGGCCCATGAACTGGGCTGTCAGGGATCCGAAATCAAACCGTTGTTTTTTGCGCAAAAAACTGTGGTGCATCGCGGTGTGATGAAGTTAGAATAACATCAAGTTTCTGACAGTATTTTAACCTTGCTGTGGAAACATACCCTAATGCTTCACAGTATAACTATCCATATTGATACAGTTTTAAGGACAATTACGACAGCAGGGCAGAGAATCGGACCATGTAAGAGGAGCCATTGAGTATTTTAGTTGATTTCAAAAACTCAGAATGAGATTTTGCAACATTTTTGAAAATTTCTCTCAAAGATCATACCCCAATGAGTTGTAAAAACTTCAAGGGTGAGCAGATATCTCACTGACTGACAAGAACTTATACATTGAACATCACTCAATGTCTTTTTCATCCTCCCACCCACTCATGGGTCAATACTGATGAGACCTCCACACAGTATATACTTCTAACACTGGACAGTGACTCAGTGACTCAGCTCTCCAGCTCGCTATTCGTGAGCACTTAAAAACATTAGTCATCCACCTAATTGTTAGGGACAACTAGAAAACATGAACTATAACCTTGTAAAACAATAAATGTTGTAACGTGAACATCACCGTAGAAATTCTCAGTAAAATCTATTGCCTTCTGACCTCAGCTTCCTATCCCCTCTCGTAATACACTGTCACACTTTCAGCTATCGCTTATCTGACCAAGCCCCATCTGCTCATGTTTTTCTAAATCAAGCAGATAAGCCCAATAGCACAGCAAATACGTGAAAAACATCTAATCCCATGAGACTTTGCTGTGGACATAACAACAAATTAAATTCAACATATTGTCCTTTAACATACTAGGTAATTAGTCTGCATTAATGTTAGTGATATTTATAGCAATCAAGCGATAAACTAGAGCCAAGTGGATTTCTGGTATGCAAGCACATGATGGGAAGACGTCATGTCTATCACTTGAGAGCCCAAAGCAGATACTTGACAATTTTCATACATATACATTTGCATTTAAAATTTTACTCTTGCCATGTAAATATTTGTGTAATTAAAAATGATGCATCTTTCTGAAGTACTTTGAGTTTTAAGTCCCGACCAAGATCTCTGCTTGTTGTCAGGAAATTGACATTTTGGGCCACATGTATGAAGACTGTTTAGGTCTAAAACTCACTTTTTTACCCATAGTTTACTATATGCAAAAAGTGAGTTTTAGACCTAAACAGTTTTCAGACATGTGGCCCTTTGTTTACATTCAGAAGCTAAAATATCCAAATCAAGTTGTGCTCTCATCTATAGTTTAGACTACAGCACAGATTTTTCATTACACTCTACACAGTGCTGGGTACTGTTGTATTTTCGGTGGATTCTAAATACTGAATCCGCCATAAATCCAAGAAAAACTTGTTCTGTGTAGACATAGTCTTACAATTTATCATTGTGGTAATCCTCACCAGGGATGTAGATAGAGGCTCAAGGGCTCTGGTACAAAACTTCAGCTTGGGCCCTCCTCGTCCGAGACAAGGCCTTTTTACGGCTGTTGATCTCTACCTTCAAATGATGATGTCCATGACAGATGTCTGATGTACAAAAAGCTGCAGAAAGTTATTTCTACTTAAAGGAGTTGTCCAGTGGAAGAAAATAGCATTTGAAGTAAGGCCAGGCTGCCTACCTGTCCACTGCTGTTGCTGTTCTGAAGCTCCCCGGGATCCACTCCTCTCCACTTCTGAGTTCTTGTCCCATCATACATGAGAGGCTCAGACTCCATTCACTTACATTTGAGCCTGAGCCTCTCCTTTGTGTCGGGATGAAACCTGAAAGTGAAGAGGAGCGGATCCTCTTAAACTCCGGAGCAGCAGCAATGGTCTCCCAGCTTGGAGGTAAATATCACTTTTTGGGGGGGCCCCATTTAAAATAAATTTTCTTCCGCTGGACAAATAATTGAATAGACCAACTGAGAAAGGGAACGACAAGCCCATTTTACATCATACATCCTCTTTTTACAGACCATACCTCTTTTTTTTACATGCATCGCCTCACGTGAATAAATTATATTTGCCTCTTTAAAATACTTTAAAAATATTTTTTATGTCACAATATTCTTGGAGCCATCTTTTTTTCTGTAAATAGAGATGTGTGAGGATTTTTTTTTTTTTATTAACTGTGTTTTTATTGAAAACAGTTTTGTAGATATAAAACCATAGAATACAGTGCCAATGAGGCAGCAAATGAGACATTCATTAAAAGTACAATGAGAGACATCTATGACATTGTTAAGCTGTTGTAGAGTAAGGCACATAGTGCACTTAGTTATAGCAATGAGCTTTGACATGTAATAAGGACATCATGTATTCTGAATCCATATTAAAACTTTTAGAAGCAACAGAAATGAGCTTCAACCTGTTTTCATTCGTAAAGGCGTAAGAAAAAGAGAGCAGAGAACATACATTACAAGACAAGACACAAAAGGGGAGGAGAGGAGGGCGGAAAAAGTTGTCGTAGTGGTACAAGCGGTATCTATAGAAGGGTATCGATCAGTCATGATTGAGAAGGCCTTTTTATGGCTTTCGGTTCAGAGGTTCTTTACAGCCACATACGTATCCCATTGGGACCAGACCTCATAAAAGAAATCTAAAGTGTTATTCAACGAAGCGGTTAAGTACTCCATATGCCGTATATCTTTTAGTCTATGGACTAAGTCTTGAAAGGAGGGGGGATCACACCTCTTCCAGAAGAGGGAGACCAGACATCTCCCTGCAGTGAGAATGTGTAGGACCATTTTTAATGTGTGTTTTTTAATTGGGATACTTGTTAGGTTTAGTAGGTAGAATAGAGGGTTCCAAGGGCGTTTCTAGACCTTTATACCTGTAATGAGATGTTTCAACTGACTTCCACAGGACTAGGACTCCTGGGGCTATTTCCCTAAAAATATGATAAATGTGACCAACAGCCGAATGACATCTCCAACAAGTGTTTGGGATAAGCGGATTCAATTTATGTAGGAAAGAAGGGGTATGGTACCACATTAATAGTATCTTGTACTGATTTTCTCTGTACAGGTTACATCTCGAAGTTTGAGCCGATCTCTTCCAAATTATATGCCATTCGTCTTCGGTTATATCTCTCTGGACAAAAGCCTCCCACCTCGCCATGTAACCATGTTTACTGGGGTTATCTGTGTTTGGGCTAGAGAGGATTGAATATATAGCTGAGATTAAGCCTCTGGTTGAGCCGTTTTGCCTGCAGATTGATTCAAATTGCGTAGGTTGAGACACCTTACGGGCACCTAAAGCCGTGTGTAAGAAGTGCACAATCTGCATATATGAGAATCTACATGACTCTGATAGGGAGTATCTAGCTTTCAATCTGTCAAATTGCATTAATCTACCAGAGGAATGTTCCACCAAGTCTGCGGCCTGAAAGAGTTTATTGTCAAACCATACCTTCATAGCAAGGTTGTTCATGCTCCCTGGGAAGGCAGGGTTGAACAGAAAGGAGGTTAGGCCCGACGAGGGGGAACGGAGATTAATCTTTTGCACATTTTTTCCAAACTTCTCTCGTCACCACCATAGGTCCCAACAAGGATCCAGCTGGCGGGGCCGAAGGGCATTCCATAGAAAAGAATTTGGGTGCATGGGGCAACCACAGCTTTTCTAGTTCAACCCATCTAGCGTAGGCAAACGAGAGATGACCAGGCTGGGATGCGGCGTAACTGAGCTGCCCATAATATTCAGTAGGTCTGGGACTCCGAGTCCTCCCATCTCCTTTTTTGCCATGAGGGTAGATTTTCTAATACGATGTCTACCATAGGCCCAAATGAATTTAAATATAGATGCTTGTAGGGCTTGTAAATCCCGTACTGGGACCGGGATGGGAAGAGTTTCAAAGAGATATAATATTTTAGGGAGGATAGTCATTTTGATTGCAGAGATTCGACCAAACCAGGACAGGGGTAGGACTCTCCATTTCTGCAAGCATGCACGAATGTCTGTATATAATTTAGGAAAGTTCTTTCCGTACAGGGAGGGAAAGTTCTTAGTCAAATTTACTCCTAGGTATTTTACAGATGACGTCTTCCAATTATAGTGATAGTTGGCTTGTAGGGAATGCAGCTCCACCTGCCCTATATTTATGGGGAGAGCCTCAGTTTTACTGGTGTTGATCTTATACCCTGAGATATCTTGAAAAACCCGTAGGAGGGGGTGTAGATTCGGCAATGTGATATGTAGAGAAGTGAGCGACAAGAGTATATCGTCAGCAAACAGTGACAATTTGTACTCTATATTATTGATAGTCACTCCTTTTATATCCGGGTCAAGGCGTATGGCCGAGGCCAAGGGTTCTTCACATAATACGAATAACAATGGGGATAGGTGGCATCCTTGTCTTGTGCCGTTGGTCAGTTTAATTAGTGGAGAGGCCGCGTGGGGTAGTTTAATGGTGGCTGTGGGGGTGGAGTATAGAACCTTCAATGCCTCTACAAAAGGGCCAGTGATGCCAAATCTACCAAGCGTTTCCATCATATACGTCCAATTCAGGCGATCGAACGCCTTTTCGGCGTCAAGGCTTAACAGTAGGCCCGAAGAATCTAATTTATTAAGAGCATCTATAAGGCCGATCGCCCGCCTTGTATTATCGCCTCCTTGACGACAGAGGACAAACCCTACCTGGTCTTTATGCACCAGTCGGGGCAGCCATACTGCTAGTCTGTCAGCTAAGATCTTAGTAAATATTTTTAGGTCTGAATTCAGCAGGGCGATCGGTCTATAGTTAGCTGCTTCCATAGGGTCCTTGTCTGGTTTGGGTATAAGGGTGATGTATGAATGTAAGAAACTATCCGGGACTGAGGAACCACCCAGTATAGAGTTATAAATTTGCAGTTGGAAAGGGACCAATTGTGGCGCAAACACCTGGTAGTATAAATTTGTTAGGCCATCCGGCCCAGGTGCTTTCCCGTTTTTCAAATTTTTCAGCACTCCCTCTAACTCTTCTTGCTCAATAGGTGCATTGAGGGCCTCTCTAGCGTTTGATGAAAGTGTGGGGAGGTTGCACTTAGCAAAGAATTGTTGAAAAACCTGTTCTCTATCGCTTGGAGAAGATGGCAGGGTTTCAGGGAGATTGTATAGTTTGGAAAAATATGCGTGGAACAATTGTGCTACTTTCTCTGGGTCATGTGTGATCTGCCCCGCCCCCGATTTTAAAGCGTGCGGTTGTCTCCGGATTGTGTCATCTCTGAGTTGCTTCGCCAACAGTGTATGTGCCCTATTTCCTTTTTCATAGTATCTCTGTCTAGAGAATACCAGGAGTTTTTCTGTCTTCCCGATCGCCAAGGCTTTAAGCTGCGATCGTAAATCTAATATCTTTCTCAGTTTGGCCTTGGTTGGGTGAGCACCCAGAGAAGACTCCAACCTCGTCAACTGAGATTGCACCTGTTGTGCCTGCAGTCGGGCATTTCGCTTCAGCCTTGAGCCAATTGCGATACAGGTGCCTCGAATTACGGCCTTATGGGCTTCCCAAAGAGTAATCGGGGACGGGACAGAGCCCACATTATTAGCAAAGTAGTCTTCTATTTGTTTCCTAATTTGTTCTCTGGTACTGGGATTTTTAACTAGACTCTCATTAAGTCTCCAGTGGCATCTACGGTATAATTGTGATCCGAGCGCAAGGTCATTGAGATGGGTGCGTGATCTGACCAAGAGATATGGCCAATTTCTGCCGTAGCTAAGCGTCTGAGAATAGGGACATTTCCCAGGAAAAGGTCAATTCTAGAATGTGAGTTATGCGGGTGGGAAAAGAAAGTATAGCTGCGCTCTGTGGGGTGGGCAATCCTCCATAGGTCAAATAGCCCAAATCGTCTGATTAATTTTCGAAACTCTCTGGAAAGTTTAGTCTGGGTGGGGTCGGGAGGTGTCCTTCGTATGTGTAGCCTATCCATCTTTTCCAAAAACGCCAAATTGAAGTCTCCTCCCAGGAGTATCATAGAGGAGGACGACCTCTGGAGCTTGAGGAGGACTCGTTTTAAAAATCTTAATTGTGATTGATTTGGGGCATATACGTTACACATAGTTAAAGGGGATCCTAAATACGAACCATGCAGGATTATGTATCTACCCTGCTCGTCTATTATGGAACTAGAAACCTGGAACGGACATGTGGCAGAGATCATGATTGCCACCCCCGCCTTTTTTTTGTCCTGCGAGGCAATGTATGAGAGAGGGTATTGGTGTTTAAAAAAATTAAGGTTACCTAGTTTGTTGAAATGGGTTTCTTGTAGAAATACAATTTCAGCTTTACTATTTTTGAGCTCAGTAAATAGGAGTCTACGCTTCTGTACCGAGTTGAGGCCTTTTACATTCATAGATATTAGTTTAACCATTGTAAAAGTGGAGTGGAGATCTCGCTATCTCTGACTGACCTTCAAGACCATTAAGACAACTGCTCGTTGAAGGGTTAGGGGAGGGAAGTACAATAGGAATAGGGGAGACATAACAAAATGAACTCAAAGGCTCCTGTAAAGCCCTACCATATCGGTAGAAACCAGAGTCCTGACTCTGGGCAGGGGAGAGTTGGGCACAAGTTGGGAACTTGTTTCTTTGTATGATAGGATCTGCCGTGCGCAGCCTACCCATTATGCCCATCCCCTATGTGGGGTACACGTGAGCCTGGAAATAAACACCAACCAGTGGCCTAACGAGACCAATACAGCTAAAGAGAAGTAACATGTATTTGCACCTGACCCCGGCGGGCGGGCAGAGGCCGCGGAGGAAGGGAGGGGATTGGGTAGGAAGGTGGGGAGGTGGAGGGGGTGAGAGGGAGAAAAAAAAAAAAAGGGAAAAAAATAGGGGGGGAGAGGGAAAGCGAGAGAGGAAACCCACCCTGCCCCCCACGCAGGGCCATGCGCAAAATCTTGTTTTTACAAGGGGCTGCCTATAAAGAGAAATTTCTATTTATGCTGTAATCCTGACTAAACAGAGAAAGACATGAAATACCATTCAATGGCCTAGTGCGACCATTGACATTATAGTAACAATACAGAGATCTTATCTGTGGAGGGGAGACCCAAACAACCTTAGGGTCTGATCTTCACGGAATCAAGGGAACATTTCTAACAGTCTGTGATGACTTTCCGTTTTCACCAGCTTCGAAGATAGTAGTCAGTCCATCAGGGAGGGGGGTGAGAACCAGAACGTGTGGAGGATCTCCTAGCGTCATTAGGTGATGGACCTTTCTTTGTAACAGTAGGAGGTGATTTCCAAACGGCTGGTAGCGCTGGGGGAGGAGGCTCAAGTTCCCAATTCGGCAAGTCCGGGATAGGGACCTCCAGCGCGGAGCAGAAACGACGAAGGTCATCATAGGACTTCAACGTTGCGGATTTGCCATTTCTGGAGGCAGTCAACATGAACGGGAAGCCCCATTTGTATTTGATGTTGTTCCGCTTCAATTCTTCCAGCAGGGGTTTTAAGCACCTTCTTTTATATAGAGTGATCCAAGACAAGTCTTGGAAAATTTGAAGTTGAGCTCCGTCATATTCAATCACTCTTTGGGACCGGGCTGACTTCATTATGCGTTCTTTTAATTGAAATTCGTGAAGGCAGCATATTACATCTCTGGGGACAGTAGACGCAGTTTTAGGTCGAAGCGCACGGTGGGCCCGATCGAATTTAATCACATGTGTGGTTGGTTTTCCTAAGATTGAGTTAAAGATGGAGGTGAGAATTGCTTGTAGATCTTCGGACTCTTTAGGTTCAAGGAGACCTCTAACCCTTATATTGCATCTCCTTCCTCTATTGTCCAAATCCTGTAGGTGTTTGTTTGTCTCCCTGAGGGCAGCTGTTTGCAGGGAGATATGAGATTGTAAGTCCGAGACATAGTGTCGGGTGGTGTCGTGTGCTTCCTCTAGATCTTCCATTTTCCCAGCTACACTCTTTAGGTCTGAGCGGAGTGCTGCTATATCTGTTTTCCATGCGCCTCTGATCTCTGTTATTAAAGATTTAAGATCACTTTTAGTAGGAAAATGGCGTAGGTACTCTCGAATATCAGATTGCGGGGGCGACTTTGCCCGGGTTCTATCTGTAGCCTCCAGTAGGGACTCCGAAGAGGAAGCCCACTCTGCCGCCCTTAGGCGTTGGGAGCAAGAAGGGGATTCTGCATCCATACTATCTTCTACAGGATCCGACCAGGAGGAGGATTTAGGGCCTCCTATTCCTGGGTTCCTTTTTTGGTTGCCTGGGGTACGGTTTTTTGAAGAGCTACTGGATCTAGGCATAGTCTCTTCTGTGGTCAGTGGGTCAGTTGTCCAGGGGCAGGGAGGGTTCCGCTCACTTGTGCCTTCAAACCTTTCGCCCGTGTCCCGTGTCAGTTGGGGAGATGAGGCCGGTGGGCTGTATACTTGTGATGTCTGGGGTGACCCAGGGACTGGGGATGGCGGTTGGCTGACTGGTGGGTTCACGCGGGGCCCTATGTTATCCTGTTGTTTCTTGATCAGGCGCCCCAATTGCAGGCACTTTTTAGACCCTAGAATCGGCTTTTTACCAGGTGTTGACGGTCTGGTTATGTAATGCTGCAGGGAGGGATCTTTGGCAACAGTTCTTTTGGGTTGGGGCCTCCGGGGTTGGGGTCTCTGGGGCTTAGGTTTAGCCAGGCTGTAACGTGGTAGGTTGTGAGGTTTGCAGGGAAGATGGCTGCTCCGGCTGTGCGGATTAGGGCTCAGTCCAGTACCAGATCTCTCACTAACCTGTGGTCAGGGATTGCAGGCAGTACATCCAGTTTCACCACCCTCTGCGGCGTCCCTCAGGGGAGTCCTGTTAGCTGACTCGGGCTTCGCAGCGTTGCTTCCTGCCGACCCTACGGCGTCTTGCAGTGCCCTGTTGTTGCCGTTGCAGCCCGGCCAACAGGTGTGTCTCCGCCGCCGCTCACTCTCCCGGTCAGTCCCGTCCTGTTAACGCAGCCGGGAACAGTGCCGCAGACAGGCTGTGTATTTTCCCGCCGCTCGACGCTGCACTCCTGCGCCCGCAGCAGTTGGCCCCCGCTCTCTCCTCCTTTGCCGCCTTCCGCTTCAGGCGCTGTAAGTCGGCACCCGGGCCCTCCTCGTTGCCGAAAATCCTCCGGCGTGTGCTCTATGCTTGTCTCCGTCGCTGACACCGCTTTTAAGTCTCTCCAAGCCAGGGAAAAGTCGCCGCAGCCCCCTGTTTGTGCGACAGGTCTCTGGAGAGAGAAGATCAAGCGGCCATCTTAGACGGTGCCAGGCCACGCCCCCATGTGTGAGGGTTTTTATCTGCAGGATAAATAGATTTATTCTTTATATCAATATGGAGTACATAAGACTTTTTGGTCACTTTTTATTCTAAGTTTTGTGAGGCTGGATAAATGCAATTTCTGCATGGTTTTTACTAATATATTTATTTTTGCAGTGTTTACCTTATTGATTAAATAACACAATAATTCTGTAGATCAGAGTGTTACGGTTGCAACTGTAGAAAGGGTAATGTATCTCATTGGGGGAGACACAATGTCGGTGTGTTTTTTTCTAAAAAAAAAAGGTATTTTCAAATTGTGGGAATAGAGGTCTAATTTTTTATAAATACTTACACATGCTGTTATCTGAACAGCAGCAGCTCTATGTAACAATTTAAAATAGTAAAATAGTGATTTAATGACTGAAGCTCGGTGCTGTGTGGTCAGTGCAGGATCAGATTTGTCATCCACAGACAGCAGTGATCAGTGTGCAAGAAGCTTCAGCCACTAAATCATTCATGGCTTCCTCCAGACACTACTTACACTTGATTTGTGCCACGATCATTTGATCTGACCAGTCTGCCAGCAGGTGAAGCAACTTACCCTGCACGCAGCACACACTGCTCTGCCGCTTCTTTCTCCCCTCCAGGCTGAGTCTAGAAACCAGCTTTCAGTATTTCTTGCACATCCAACATAAGGTTGTGGATTCTCTGACTTGGGGGTGGGAGTATTAGGCTCCGATCCTGCTTACTGCACTGTGCAGTCGCCGGCTCCCATTGCTACATCACTGGGTCACAGGTAGCAATGCCACTGACCCTAACTGAGCTACAAACATATTTCAGTCTTTATCAGTTTTATCATAATAGGTTTCTTTATTTATCATTAGGTCAATAAATGATGGAAACAGGTTTCGATTTGTCATCATATTTCAACCACTTTATCATTTGTAAGAGAAAAACATGCTTACATGCTTTAAACTATACTGAAATATGAACAGGTCACAAATCAACCTAATGAGTGTTTGTTGAAATGCTTGTTCCCGAGAATTGCCTTGTGTTAAAGATCTTGATATTAGACAAAAAAATGAGCAAACGCTCATTAATCATTAATTTTTTACATAATTCTAAAAATCCCCACTTGTAAGGCAACAACTGTCATTGTATAAGCAGGGATGGGCTGGAACACCATGAAAGGTAAATGGTTGCACAAGTCATCATAATTTCTAAATGATCATATCTTTGGTCATTCACCATCTGAAAATGGGAAGTGTGAAGGTCCTACTCATACGATATTTGTGGTCATTTAGGGTTTTTTTTTTCTTTTTGTAGCGTAGGGCTTCACAACTTTTTCTACGGGACCTCACTTTGCAGGACATGAAGGGGAGAATCTCTCACTATAAGGCCTGGTTCACGCGGCTTATTCAAGCCGTAATTGCGGGACGGATCACGCCCGCACTATGACTTGAATAAGGGGCGCGGATGGGGGCACTGCCCGCCGGCCCCATAGACTTTCATTATCCACGACGCGTCTTCCTCCTGGATAATGAACATGTCACTTTCTCCCCGCCCGGCGGATTCGCCGAGCTGATAGGAGAGACGGAATCCATAGTTCTCTGAGAACTGTGGATTACCGTAATGCCTGTACAGCGCGCAATACGGCTGCAATCCGTCCCTGAAATAAGCCGTGTGAACGGCCCTTTAAGGTGTGTGGGATTTTGACATTGTCTTTTAGGGCGCTTGAGCTTTCAGCTCTCTTCCCGTAATGCCTTGTGATAGCCAGGACAAGGTAATGCTTGGATTTGACCACTGGTTAAAGTGCAATCTTAAATTAAAAATATCTCTCGCCTTACCTTACATTTTAGTACTGTATAACACTGAAAAGGAGTCAATTATGTTGCTAAATCTTGTCTGCTGAAGTCAAAGAAAGACTTGGGCAACATACCACGCCTTCTGCCTCATAGTTTAAGAATTATTGCAGTAGCGCAGTGTTTTTAATTTCTTTTTGATGGAGGTCTCACCAGTCAGAAGAGGATAATAGCTGGGCCTTACCATTACTTGTAGATAGGCTTTCCATATGGGTGGTAATCCATTGGTCCAGTCAGTATTGCTATTTGGAGGCAGTGCAAATAATATTAATTACTGCTTCTCTTGTAGACAGTAATTCATTGGCACAACACCTCCTCACTTGAGTTGTTTTCTGCTGGCCATGCAGGATGGGAAAGGATCTAGAATCTAAACTCCTCATCCTGCTTTGCAGTAGGGACATTCAGCACTGCAAAGTAATGTTATATGTCCAAACATGGAGGGGAGAGGCATGGACCGCACATCCTCACACTATACGTTTATCTAATGCTTCTCAGCAAATCTTTATAAAAAAATGAACAGGAGGTTCTTAGTATACTTTTGATCAAAACGTATATGCCCACTTGCCACGTCGAGGCGACCTCTATAAAGTGGGTCCCTACGCTAAATGGGGGTAACACTGCACGGCGGCCACCGCCGCAGCAATAACCACACAGATGAGGGGCACTGTCCAGTGGCCCAACAGCACCACTGCTGCCAGACCTAGCCCCCCCCGGCTCTGCACTGCAACACCCCACCAGCACAGCATCACAGCAGCAATGGCCGCCACACAGCACCATCACCACAAAAGGAAAGGTAGACACTGCTCACCTTCCCAGGGCTCCCTGCATACAGACTGCAAGAAACATGTTATATGTCCCTCACAACATTGATCCCCAAAACAATGGGATGGAGATCTGACATGATTGCTCCACAGATTCCAATGCAATTCCAATGGTGTGAACATATCCTAAGGAAGCCCTTTTCTGATTTCATTACCAGACCCATCTTGTGTCTGTGTAGCACACATATAAGAGTCAAAGCCATATAAGACTTTTCTAAGCCAAGTATTATTATGGAACATATCCATAACAGAAAATCAATGTGAAGACTCTTACACCTTTTTATACAATCTCCAAAATAGATCCACTTAAAAGTATAATTTAGCAATTTTCCAACTGATCATTTAATCCATTCACAGTCTGATTGGAGCAGGACATTCACCAACCTGAGGAATGACTCTTATCTTTATATATTTTACAGCCACACACACCCAATATGTACTACAAAGGCAGCATGGGAGAAATAAGACTAATATAACATTATTACCTGAAGTGGTTCATATATCTTCGTATTATTGTAAGGCTATGTCTCTACTGCACAGAAAAACGTCCGTATTTTTTCAGCGTTTTTTTATTTTCTAAAAATGCTGAAAAAACGACTGTAAAGATGTTCCATACAATTCTATGGCAAAAATGTCCTGTTGTCTCCACAGAAAGTTTTTTCTTTTCGTTTTATTTACTGGTCTTCTTTTGAAACATGTTGCAAAAAATACCAGAGCCAGACTTTTTTGCCGTGTTTTTTAGAATAAAAACCCAGCCAGGAAATTAGTCCCACCTATAGTGGGTGTTAACACAGGTTATACTTTATTAATTCTGCATACAAGTGTCCGATGTGTCCTTGTTTGTACCATTCGTAATAAAGTTATCTTGCTTTTGTCACTAATATTTTTATAGATTTTGCTCAAAAATCCAGATCTTTGATGGATTTTAGCACTAATAAAGTTATCTCGCTTTTGTTGCTAAAAAATCCGTTTCTTACGGATTTTTTCTTTGCTAAAATCATGATTTTTATGGATTGTGACGCTAATAAATACATGTCGCTTTTGCTGCTAAAAATCTTTTTTTATGGATTTTGGCACCAAAATGCATAAAAAACAGATTTTTTTTTTGCAGCAAAAGTGAGAACTTTATTAGCACAAAAATCCATAGAACAACAAATTTTTGCGTCAAAATCTGTTAAAAAAAAGGATTTTAGCTCCAAAATACGTAAAAAAAAAACAGACTTTACCGCAAAAGCGAGATATCTTTATTAGCGCCAAAATCCGTAAAATACCAGATTTTAGCGACAAAATCCATAAAAAACCACGGATTTTAGCGACAAAGGCAAGATAGCTTCATTAGCGCCAAAATTCGTAAAAAAGGATTTTTATTGACAAAAGCGAGATAACTTTATTGCCGCCAAAATCTGTAAAAACCCAGATTTTATCGCCAAAATCCGTTAAAAAACTGAATTTTAGCAGCAAAAGAGCGATAACTTTATTAGCGCCAAAATCCGTAAAACAACTACAAGATTCCATATAAATGCAATAATGTGCTTTACATACCCATTTGTATGGTAGAGTTACAGCCAATGGCTTGATTTATGAATACATTAAAAACCAGACTTGAAGAAAAGCAAAAAACGCACGTAAAAAAACGCACCAAAAAACGCAAAACTCGCCAAAAGACTCAGCTTTCTGAACGTTTTTAGGATTTGGTTTTCAGGTCGTTTTTTGTCCACTGCAGTGTAGACACAGCCTAAGCAACATAATTTGTACACATGTTGCAAGTAAAGTTTTCTAGAGGTAGTACACTGATAGGGCGCGTTCACACGGCACAGGACAAATACCGTCTGGTTTGCCGGCCGGTATTTGTCCTGTTTTGCGCCTGTCACCACGGCCGCGGGGGGGGACGGCTTTTCTGCGCGATGAGCGGAGAACAGCCCTCCCCCCTCCCATTGAGCAGCACATGTACCGTCCGAAAACCGGACGGAAGATAGTGCATGTTCAATGTTTTGCCGCCGGACCACCGGCGACAAGACCGACGGGCGGAAAACCAGTGCAGTGGGGACTGCTGCACGGGTTTTCCACAGAGCACAATTGTGCTCATTTTCGGCCGGTTTTTCAGGCGGTCTGAAAAACCGCAAACCGGCTGAAAAACCGGCCGAAAACCCGTGCCGTGGGGACATGGCCATACATTTCTGTTTATGTCCATAGATTTATTTTCCATTACAACCTTTGAAAACTCATTGCTAAAATATTACCAGATAGTTAATGTTAAAGGGTTTGTCTCACTACGTTGATTCATCTTACCTCAGTTCTGTTTTCTTGGTTTAACTTTGAATTCAGGGGCGTGTTTACTGGCTTCCACTAGGCTGCAGTAGAAGCCAGGTCTGTAGCTATAGCAACCAGTGCTACCAGCCTATCAGGATAGATCAAACAGGTCTGTAGCTATAGCAACCTGAGGAGCTGATGCAGCCCATACAAGAGGGGATATCTAGGAATAGGTAGGACACTGTTAATGGACACATATTGCAAAGTGACTTGTTTTTGCAAGATCTTTAACATAAAAACCAATCCTTGTAGTGAGACAACCCCTTTAAATATTATTTCCTCCTATGGAAATATTTATAAATACATGGGACATAGCCAGAAGTTCTTTAGTATGAAATCATTTTAGTCTCTTCCACTTAGCCTCACTATTTCCTGAAATCGCCTATCTTAAGTTACTAGCCAATCAGCCTCTGAATGGCGACACCACCCTTTTTCCACGCTACAAACAAAATCATAAAACACATTGCTGTTCAAAGGTCAACAACATAAGGCAAGTGTTAAGCAATGCAGTGAATAAAACATGAAACGACTAGAATGGGTTAATCTAAAAACCAGTTTTATAATGTCAGTGATCAACTACATACTTACACGTTGTACAAAGCATTTGTACAGGAGAATTATGTTATGCCTCAAGCAGCTTCGCTGCCAAGAACAACAGTTATTTTTCTGATAAAAGGAAAAATAGTTGCTTAATAGCATAACTTTGCTTAAACACTCTGCAAATACAGATATATTCCATTCTTGTATTTTTCAATGTTTTTTTTAATCTGAATCTGAACTAAAATAGCTAAAACATATTTTAGTAGATGTTCCAAAATAGGTTAGTCCCTCCTTCCCTATAGCTTTTATTTCCATCTGAAAGAACAGTGCTGATTTATCAATGCGGTTATGAGAATTTTCTCATGGGAATACATGAAAAAATTTAATTGGAGCCAAAATAGTGCTAGAAAGCATTGCTGGATCTCGTCTGGCGTTGTTTTAACCTTATGACAGATTTTTCTTTCCGATGTTCTCCCCGTTTCTGAATCTGCTGCAGGCTGCCATGAAGGAGAGACCTTGTAGTATAAGATAGGCTGCTCCATATAGTAAGACATGGAGTGCCTATGAGTGCATGATTCAGATCCATGGGGACTTTGTTTCTCCCTTTATAGACTTTGTCAAATTTTTAATTTTTTTGAACATGGAATTCAAAAAAATGTAGTTATAAAAAATGGTCTGTTTTTGAAATACTAAAATATTAAACTATTTAATAAACTTATGTAATCAGTTTAACATAACTCCTGTGCCTGTCTTCTGCTTGCCCTCCCACCCCCAATACGCTGCCCAATTCTATATTATACAATATAGATAAAATAAGGCCGCACCAAGCAGCAATTACTCTCTTGAGGCCATGTTTACACAGCACATGATTACAATCAGATTTGTAAGCAGATTCAGTATTTAGAATCCACAAAAAATCAGCAAAAAAGTGCCCATAGACCACAAAAGAAAATCTGAGCTGTAGTTTACACAGCATGGATTTTCTAATCTCGGGTTTCTAAACCACCAGACTCCACCAAAATATAGAACATGTTCTATATTTCGGCAGATTCAAGTGCACCTCTATGTACTGGGCTGGCTGAAATCTGCGCCGAAAATCGCGGTATGGAGGTGTTAAAATACCATCGGATTTTAGATGGCATTTTAACATAGCAGTGTAGACATAGCCATAAAATATCACATTTAAAACAAATGAAATGTATCGGTATAATTCATTTACATAGCACTGTCAGAGATTTACATTGTTCCATGACCTAATTAGGGCTCGTAATCTAAATTCCAGATTAACCTATCAGTATGTTTAGGAAGTGTGGGGAAACTGAAGGAAACCCGTGCAAACACCAGGAGAAAATACTATCTTCTTGTCCATGAAATTTAAAACCAGTAGCACAAGGCTGCAAGGCAACAGCGCTAACCACTAAGCTATTAGCAGGATCCCTGATCACAAGGTTCCAATAACATCCCTCAAAACTAAATTCTTATTTGTTGGAAGCCTCCAAAACAGATTGTTTTGCAGCGGCTGAAAACTGTCTGATAGGAATGCTGACAGATTTATTGCAATTTGATTGGCACTTCATGAAAGGAGCCTTCAGCCTGTCCAATTATCGGGGCTTCAATGGTCACATGAACACTCTTGTAACTTATGATCCATTGTGCCACTGTTTAGTTTTATTATGGAGAGATGTGAGGTGTAATTATCGACTCATCTCAGGGTGGTTTACACGAGAAAAGATTGTGAGCAAACATTCCTACGAACATCAGTTCAGTCAATAACTGGCTCATGTTAAAAGGCCCTTGAAGGGGTTTTCTCACCAAGAAATTTCACACAGCCTGGTCTTCAAAGGCAGCTTAAGGCTCCTGCTTTCTGTTCAGGTAGTAGCCAGTTCTACAGCAGTAACAGGCATATCAACTTTGCTATTCCTAGCTGCACCTGTTAAAAGGAAATTAGTAATGGTGGGGTCTCAATAGTAGTGCACAAAGCTAAAGGGCTCTAAAAGGTTAAAGTTTGTCAGATAAATAAATAAGCTCCTGTTCTGGAGATTTGATACAACAGGGAGTGACATCACCATGGTCAGACAGGGCTGCTGGAGCAATGAGCGCAAAAAGATGTGGTTGGCATAAAAGAGAAACTTGTGTACACAAGCAGGAGAAAAAAATCTCCATCTCCTAAACAAAGCAAAATCGGAAGAGCAATGTATTTGGTAATAGTCTTTATTTACCTTTGCCTACACATTTAAAGCTAATTATTGTGATGAGAAAACGTCTTTATTGCTTCACATACCAATCAATATTTTACAGTATGATTTCTTGCACAACTTTGCAGTTAACTTGATATCTCTGCTGTAATATGGGGTATCAATTCCATTTTGATTTTTCAATAGTCTCAAACACTGTTGGACTTTATGTGAACATATGTCATTGCATACACATATACTGTACAATGTCATGAATAATATCATGTGACAAAAGATTTTGGTTAGAGGCGATATTGCACTGCATTGTAATGTTTGTTGTGGCTTTAATTAGAATGTCTGGTGTTTTACACACTAACAACTGAATCTGTTTTAGCAAAGTCGATCTAAAGGAGTTTTTCCACCCTAGATATTAATCACTTATCCACAGGACAGATAATATACACTCACCGGCCACTTTATTAGGTACACCATGCTAGTAACGGGTTGGACCCCTTTTTGCCTTCAGAACTGCCTCAATTCTTCGTGGCATAGATTCCACAAGGTGTTGCAACGATGCTCAATTGGTACCAAGGGGCCCAAAGAGTGCCAAGAAAATATTCCCCACACCATGACACCACCACCACCAGCCTGAACCGTTGATACAAGGCAGGATGGATCCATGCTTTCATGTTGTTGACGCCAAATTCTGACCCTACCATCCGAATGTCACAGCAGAAATCGAGACATCAGACCAGGCAACGTTTTCCAATCTTCTACTGTCCAATTTCGATGAGCTTGGGCAAATTGGAGCCTCAGTTTCCTGTTCTTAGCTGACAGGTGTGGCTCCCGGTGTGGTCGTCTGCTGCTGTAGCGCATCTGCCTCAAAGTTCGGCGTTCTGTGCGTTCAGAGATGCTCTTCTGCCTACCTTGGTTGTAACGGGTGGCTATTTGAGTCACTGTTGCCTTTCTATCAGCTCGACCCAGTCTGCCCATTCTCCTTTGACCTCTGGCATCAACAAGGCATTTCCGCCCACAGGACTGCCGCTCACTGGATGTTTTTTCTTTTTCGGACCATTCTCTGTAAACCCTAGAGATGGTTGTGCGTGAAAATCCCAGGAGATCAGCAGTTTCTGAAATACTCAGACACAGCCCTTCTGGCACCAACAACCATGCCACGTTCAAAGGCACTCAAATCACCTTTCTTCCCCATACTGATGCTCGGTTTGAACTGCAGGAGATTGTCTTGACCATGTCTACATGCCTAAATGCACTGATGTTGCCGCCATGTGATTGGCTGATTAGAAATTAAGTGTTAACGAGCAGTTGGACAGGTGTACCTAATAAAGTGGCTGGTGAGTGTATGTCGAATTGCTGGAACCCCCATAATCACTAAAATGTTGGAAAAGAGTCCTCTGTCCTTCCTCACTGCGCTCGTGCAGTGAGGTTTGAACAGAGCAGTGTTTAAATACACACACTGCTTCTCATTCAAAGTCTATGGGACTGACAGAGAGAGCTAAGTGCTGTATTTAGCTGTTTTCATCAGTTTTATAGACTCCCAATAGAGAAGCAGTGTATGTGTTTGACCGCTGCTCTGTTCCAACCTTTCCTCACTGCACAAGCATAGAAAGGAAGGACCAGGGGCTCCGTGTCACTGTTTTAGTCATCAGTGGGGGTCCATGGAGTTCAGGCTTTTATCACCTATTTTGTAAATAGGTGATAAATGTCTTTAGCGGATAAAACCCCTTTAAGTGAGAAAGTTGTATTCATTATTTTGCTTGTGGAAGCTGTTCCAGGCTAGATATAAAATGATGTCAATTAGACATTTATTAAAAAGGATCTGCCACCATGTCTGTGTTAGTAACTAATTCACACTGCTTTGTGTTCTGCCATTCCACTGTTATTCCTCCTAAATATTTATTACCAAATTGGTAAGAGGCTGTTACCATTGTCCTTGTAAAAGGGGTGTGCCAATCAGAGCTGGGACGACGGGTAGGAGACCATTTAGGGCACCACTTCATCCCAGGCAGGAAGGGCGTGCAAGGAGGCATGGGTAGGGTTGAATTTTCTCGTTGGGGGAGCGCTATGTGCCTTACTTGCCTAGCACAAGGCATTATGGGAAAGGAGCTGGAAAGCTCACTGCGCCCTCTATAGGTTGTAACAAATCCTCAATTTACTTCTGATTCACTGAATCTTTGAGAAGCAAAAGGGAATAATTGTCAAGCCAATATTGCTCATCTACATACGCGTTTCGGGGATGCCTAGGGCAGGCATCCTCAAACTGCGCCCTTCCAGCTGTTGGGAAACTAAAACTACCATCATGCATTTATATAATCTAAAACAGTGGGAATGATGGTAGTTGTAGTTTCCCAACAGCTGGAGGGCCACATTTTGAGATTGCCTGGCCTAGGGCAACAGAATACCTTGACCCAGTCCTTGTGCCAATACTCAGCTTAGCATTGTTTGTACTGATTGTATGGTGCAAACCCCAAATGGTAGCACCCAGTAATTTAATTCTTATAATTCTGGTAGAAATAAGCCATATCACTTGTGCCAATTACCAATGGAACAGGATGTTCAGTGATGAATTAAAAGGTCATTCACACAGGCAAATGTAGTCCCATCTCCTGTTTACATAGGGAGATGTTCCAACAACCAGTGCATTTCAGGCCATGTTCACACTGGCCAACAATCAGCTGCTCTAAAGTTCATATAAATGTTCCTTCTTGATAAAGAAAAAACCTGTAAAAGAGCCAAATTAGAGACACAGCACAACACAGAACTCGAATATGCTCCAGAATTGTGTTTATATACTGAAAGAAACACGTCAGAAGAGCTGTCTTTTGAGCATTTCTGGTAAAAGAGCTCTCTCTTGGACGTGGCAGTGGATAAAGGTGTGTTGTACTTTTTCCTCTGTAAAGGCAATCGCTGACCTATCTTTTGTTTCCTTTATGTGTTGTTCCTATCTTTGTCCATTGACATATTAAATATTTGTTTCCAGCATCACCAACTAGCAAAGAGTATACAGTAATTAAAGTGGACCTGTTAGTTGTACATGTTGCAGCATTTGGGAACATCCATACTCTGCTAGCAGCCAAAACAAGTAGCTAAAAAAGCATAACAAATCTGTGCCTTTTGGCTAATACAAGCAATGAAAAAATACATCAGGCTCATATTTAAGAGTCTACTGTAATCATCCTCAGGGCAGTGATTGAAACTGTATGCTGTTTTTTTTTTTTGTTTTTTTTATAAATACATTAAATTACTGAATGTTACCAGTTTGGGTGTGTCCCTGCACAGCTGACATTTTCCAATCAGTGCTAATAATCAATGTGTGCAGGAACACTGCCCTTCGAAAACTAAAATGGTAACTCCCATCTGTGTGATTCAGTAATGCATTTCTAGAAAGAATAGCAGAAAAACAGCACAACACAGAGTCCTAAGAGAAGATGCTTGAGAATTGTTATTTCCTAGGGAACATAAGGATTTACTAAAACTGACCTGTCAGGACGCAGGAGATGTCACAGGTCCCTTTTTAACCACTAATCCTTTGTAACATTGAAAACATACATTTCCCACTTATACAGAATAGAGAGGTCTGCATTTTTTATGGTAGGTACACTACAACTGTGAGAGACGGGGTCTAAAAACAAATATCCAGAAAATCACATTGTATGATTTTGAAATAATGAATTTGCATTTTATTGTATTAAATAAGTATTTGATACATTAGAAAAACTAAACTTAATATTTGGCACAGAAACCTTTGTTTCCAATTACAGAGGAAACGTTTCCTGTATTCTTGCCCAAGTTTGCAACACTGCAGCAGGGATTTTGGCCCACTCCATATAGATTTTCCGATCTTTCGGGTTTGGGGGCTGTAAAAGGGGCTCTTGAGTCTCAGTTCCCCGAAGATTTTCGATTGAGTTCAGGTCTAGAAACTGGTGGCCCATCAAGGCCTTGAATGCTTCTTACAAGTCATCCTTAGTTTCCTACTTTTGTTTTTGAAGGGCATTATCTTCAATGCCATAATGAGAGGGAAGGTTGTTGGGAAAAAAACTTTCAATACTAAAACCCCCCCATCCTGCCTTAACATGGTGAAATCCAAATTCCCTTTTGGGAGAAAAGCATACCCCAAAGTATGAGTTTTACTACCATACTTCTTTGGGTTTTGGGCGGGGTTTTGGGGTTCCCGTATGTTTTTCTTCTTAAAACCGCAAGTGAAATTTTATACCCAAAAAATTTTTTTGGTTTTTTCTGCCAATGGCCCTTTTCCCATGTCCTCTGGGTTACCCAGATGATCATTTTGGGAACTTCAACGGGCTTGAAATTGCTGTCATCTTCCATTTCCTAATAACTGAACCAACCGTTTTTACCTTCTCTTCTTACCATCCCAGGCCCCTTTTCAGATCTCAAAATTTTTTTCCTGGTGTCCTTAAAGCTCTTGGTTTGTCAGGTGGAGAGGTTGGAGTGTGATTGACTTAGTGTGCACAGGTGTCTTTAATACAAGTAACAAGTTCAAACAGGTGCGATTAAGAGTAGGAGGGCTTCTTAAAGAAAAAATAATTTTGAGGCCGAAATTATTTTGGTTATGGGGGGTCAAATTTATTAAATAAATGTAAATCATTATTTTTAAAAAAGTACATGTTATTTTTTGGATTTTTTTTTAGATTGTCTTCAGTTGAAGTGTACCTGCAATGAAAATTACAGACCTCTTCATACTTTGTAGGTGGGGAAACTTGCAAAATCGCCAGTATATCAAATACTTATTTTCGCCACTGCATGTTCCTGATTTTTTAATTTGATTTTAATAATCTGGAAGTTGTTTTCATGAAAGTGCATTCTGAAATCTGTGTTTTGTTCCTGCCTAGAGGTGGTAATAGGAGTGAGGCTGCAGATTGGATACAAGAACACTAAGCACTCAGTTACATTTCTGGACAGTCTTACAATGCCATCATTATGTTCATCACCATATACACATTCACAGTGTTCTTTAACCTGTATCGGACATTTTTTCCAGTACCACATGCCAGATAGAATAAGCAGTCATTGCAATGGAATGTGCTAGTGGTAATAGTTTTAGATGATTCACTAAAATTCATGTAATGTTTCTTGCAGGTTAAATTATAAAGAGCACTTTTTATAAGAACTACAGAGAAAGTTGTGAACACAGAGGCAGAAATGTTTGATCTGGTAAATATATAGAAACCTGCACGTACTATGCCATGTACTATTCTATGTGCTCAAGCAGGGCCGGAATAAGACGTTTTGGTCCCCTAGGCCTCTGGAACATGCCAGCTAGGTAGAATGGGATAAAAACAATTACGCTTTTTTGGAGGTTTAATTCTTGTAACAGACAGCCGATACTCAGCATGTATACTTGCTTCCGTCATCTTTCTGACAAGCACTAGGTGGCGCCTTAGGTGGTTGCCTATCTCAGCCTACCCATAATCCCAGACCTGTACTCAAGTGATTTTAATGTGTCATATACCAAAACTCAGTCAAAAATTTTAAACTGTTAGCAGTTGTAAAAAAAAAAAAAAAAAAACACTTTACTCATCTCAGTGTGACAATAACAGATTATATTTTTTTTAAAGGGGTATCCCCACAATTAACATACAAAATTTTGAGATTGAGGTAGCATCAGCTCTCTGAACTAATTAATCACTTAAGATATAATAAAAGATTCACACATATAAGGCTATGTTCACATGGCTTATCTACGACGTAATTGCGGGGACAGATTTCGCACGCAATTATGCAGTGTGTTGTGCAGGGGAGCGGGGCGGGGGAGCTCGGTGGCCCCATAGACATTATCCACGGTGCATACCCCGCCGTGAATAACTGACATGTCACTTTCTCCCCGCTGGCCATATTTCGTGAGCGGGGAGAGGAGACTGAATCCATAGTTCTCTATGAGAACTGTGGATTACCATAATGACTGGGACGGATTTCCAGCCGTAATTGCGCAGATATGGCGCAAATTACGAGACTGAAATCTGTCCCAAAATAAGCTGTGTGAACATAGCCTAATTGTTTTTCCCCAAAAAAGTTTTATTTCTACAGCACATCCCCTGTGCTGATTGATCAACTAGCATTCTAACACCCGCATATTATTACTTTTGAGCACCACTAATTCTAGGGCGCTGTACAACCAATTGGTTCAAATACATAATATAAGACCCGGACAAACACAATATTAGCACACAATACCAAACTGATACAAGAGAGGACCCTAACCATAAGATTATACAATCTACAATGGAGGAGGAGGAGACAGAAGGTGAGCATTAACGATCAGTCAACAAAGGAGTATTTGCATATGTACAAGGGCCAATGATGTGTTCATTAAATGTTTGTCTGACTATATCAGCCTATGTAAAAATGCCTCAACTACCCCAGCTCATTTTTCTTTATTAATTACAGCATGTGTATAGGTAGGTGAGAATTTTCTTTTCCTTCAGATTCTGTTATATCATGCCCAATGAAGAAACTTAATGCGTTTCAAAAGCATGCTGTTTGTTAACCATTAAAAGGTATATCTGCAACACTGATTTTTTTTCCCCACAGAGAATAAATGTAGGCTCAATACAGGTCGAGCCCACTTTGGATTTTTGCTGAGGAAAACCTGCCAGAATTAATCAGCAGCAAAAAATCCACACTAATTGGTGCAGATGTTTTTTTGTGATCGCTCAACCAGACAACTAACTTATTATGACAAATATGTCTCACTGATAATAGATTTTTCAGTGTGCAAGAGGCCTTTTGATGCTCATTGTGCGATTTAAAAAAAAAAAAAAAATGAATAAAAAGTTCTCACAAAGACTGAAGAATTCTGGTTTGCACTAGCACCGCTGAGCTGAAGAGAACATGTCGCATATTTATGGGAGTTGAGAATTCTTGAAATGTGGTGGAGGACATTCTATGACACATACAGAGTGGCTCAAACTACATGCTTGGAAATTTCCATCACCTTACATATATATTCTACACTCAAAACCAGCAATGGTCTATTAAACGACACACAAGTGTACATACATACAGACATTATAGAGAGAAATGTGTGTATGTGCATATGTGCCTTACCTTAATTTGAAAATTTGCAGCCACAAACAAATGTATTTTTATCAATATTTTATGCAACAGAGAAACACAATGTAGCAAGTTTTTGTAAAGCTTAAAGAAAACAAAACAAATTTTTACAAACTAAAAAAAACAAAAACAGAAGTGTGGCATTCATGTATATTCAGCCCCCTGCATGCTGATACTTCTAAATAAAATGCATTGTGACCAACTGCCTAATTAGTAAATAGAGTACATCTGTCTGTAATGTATTCTCCATATAAGTACAGCTCGTTTGTGTAGGCCTCAGAGGTTTGCTATAGAACATTAGTGAACAAACTGCATCATGAAAACCAAAGCACACACCAGACAGCTCAAGGATAAAGTTGTGGCACAGTGTATTGCAGGGTTAGGTTTTAAAAAAAATAACCCCATCTTGGCCATTTCATCAGTGAACTGGCATTGTGCTCACAGATGCTCCATCATATTGTCATTAAAATTATTTAGTATGCACCAGCGGTATTATCTATGGCGAGGTTCACGCGATCTTATTCAGCCGGTAAATTGCAGACGAGATTTCAGCCCCCCCCGCACAATTACGGCTTGAGTACGGGGGCGGGGATCAGGCTGGCAGCTCGTCCGGCCCCATAGACATTGCATTATCCACGGTTGCATATCCCGCCAGGATAATAGTGCATGTCACTTGCTCCAACTGCTCGGCTCCTGATTCGCCGAGCGGGGAGTGAGAGACTGAAATCCACAGTTTCTCTGTATGAGAACGGTGGATTATATGTAATGGCTGCTGCACGGATTTTCTCAGATCCGTATGCAAGTGTCAGTAATCGGCTGAAATCAGTGCCAGAAATAAGCTGTGTGAACGAGGCCCAACAGGACATATCTGTCCACCTAAATTGACAGCCCAAACAAGAGCACTAATTAGAGAAGCATCCAAGAGGCCGCCAGAGAGTTCCTGTGAATGATGATTGCAGAGATTCCACAGCTCAAGGTGCGACGAGAATCTCTTGCTTCTGCAGGACAACTATTAACATGTACTCCACAAATCTAGCCTTTATGGAAGAGTGGTAAAAGAAAGTTTGTGAAATCAAGTCATAAGTAGTCCTGTTTGCAGCTTGCAAAAAACTATGTAAGGGACACAGCAAGCACATGGAAAAATGTGGTGTGAAGGCCTCAGAGAATTGATAGAGAACATTGAAGTGTACAAAGAGAAGGACAAGAAAAACTCAAAGGAACACACCAGCACAGGCACAGGGTGATATAAAGTAGTGGTTAAAGGGTGTTGTAGAGTTAGGATCTTAAAAAAAAAAAAAATAAAGTCTCTGAACATCTCACGGAGTACTGTACCATCCATAAATTAAAGGAGTATGGCACAACTGCTAACCTAACAAGACATAGCTGCCCACCTAAACAGACAGTGCTGACAAATAAAGCACTAATTACAAGAAGCCAAGAGGTCCAGGGTCACTCTGGAGTAGCTGCAGAGATCCACAACTCAGGTGGAAGAATCTGTCCAAAGGATAACCATTTATAGTGTACTCCACAAATCTGGCTCTTTTATAAGAGAGTTGCAAGAAAGCCCTTTTTGTTGAATAAGGATTAGTACCATTAAGAAGTATCAAGTTTAGCAGGTTTTGCTAAAGCTATAAACGGGACACCGCTAACCTGTGGCACAGAACGGTTGCTTCTGTACATGATTGAGGATCTATAAACGCCATACGGCGCTTATTTTGGCACAGACGTGAGTCGGAATTCTATCGAATGAACATCGACTTTTAAAATAGCCAAACATATCCCACAATGAAGCATAGGTTTGGTGGGGCTAGCATGCATTTGTGGGTGATTTTGCCTTTAGCAGAGACTGGAAAAGTACTAGGGTTTCTAACAAGAAGTTTGTATGGTGTAAGTTGTGTAAATGGAGCTAAATCCTGGTCAACTCCTGGTGAGTGTTATGAAAGTCCTGTTAGTAGTTGCTTTTTGTTTTGGCTGGCAATGTGTGAGCTTTTGAAGAACTGTAGCGCTAAGGTTCCACCTTTCCAGAAGGGACAAGGTGTCCCCTAGAAAATTATGCACCCTCTATAAAAACTACAATGCAAATGGTTTGTAAAACAAAAAGTCATATTATGTTAAAAAGTGCCACCAACAAAATTATTCACCCATTTGATTACATTTAAAGTAGAAAAAAAAATGCTCTACAATATAAAAAAAATGGAAGGTACCAACACATTTAACGGAAGTTGTCTGTAGGAATCTAATGTTTAAGGGACATTGTTCGCCACGGCCGGTTTTTCAACAAGCTTTTGAAAACAGTCTACAAACTCGGTGACAAACTGTTTACAGTGGACCGTCTCTATGCAGAAAAAGTTCGACCTGCATGATTTTCCGAGCGGAATGTATTTATTAGTTTTAGTATTTTTGTTACAAAGACTCTCTGATAATGTAGTGCGCTGGGTATCCAAATAAAGATTTGTAAACATCGTTCTGAGTCAGGGCCGTGTAACGATGATGGCTAATATTCTTCGTGTTCAATGCAAAAGGAGGTGATAGGTGCACTGCTTTCCCACAATCAACCGGAGAGAAAAGCTTCTGTCATACCTGCAGGACCATGTACCGGCCACAAAAACGGTAGCAAATACGGTCGGCGCAAGTGGCCACCGCAGTGTGTATTTTCTCTGTGCGTGGGGATACATGCCTTATTGAGGTTTCTCTGACCAATAAATAACAGATTATTAGAACAATAGTGCCTCTTGCTAATACAATCAGATTGTGAGAGCAGAGGTCATCAGAGCTGACTGTTAGTTCACTAGCACTATGATTATGGGGGAATCTACCCCACCTCGTTTGCGCGCCTTTTCTAGAGGAAGGCGACTGACTTAAGCAGTCTCACTCTCTCCTGATGTAGTGTTTTGGTTCAGGTGATGAGTCTTGAGTGAGATGAACAATGGGTGTGGTACTAGTGGACAAATCTTTCTTTGGGAGAGAGGAGCGGGGGTCTACTGGGGGGTGCCTTTCGTGTAGAAAAGACAAAAGGCACTGTGCCTGTATCAGAGTTAGGCACCCTCTTTTTTCACAGTTGAAAAAACATTGAAACATAGCGGATACAATTATGACATGTTTGTATTTAAACATAGAAAATGTCCTGACAAATTCATTATGGTGTGGTGCCGTCTGTGCAGAGCCTAGATACTAGCAGGAACACTATCGTGCAAGTGTTTGACTCGCTTGAGGGCTGCTAATTAACAGTAGAATCGATAGGGGATTCTTGTTCCTACCATGGAGTAGGGTTGATTTAGTATTAGTCTTTAATTTTAGGTATATATCTGTAGATCATGACGCGCATAGAAGCGCTTTGCACCTGAAACCAAGATGTTCCTAGTGTTTTCTTATATACTAAACTTAAGGAAAAATATGCATATGTACTATGAACAGCACTGTATAAAACATGTAAAATTACATTGTATTGTAATCCTGTCTATTGGCGTCTATAGTGTATCAATATAGAAAGTATTTAAATAACAAAACCTATGTGCAAAGCTGGTAGACCCATATCCCAACAGACCTGGTCCAAAGTATGGAATCCATGGGCTGAATACATATACACAACATTTCAGTTTTTCATTTGCAAAAAAATTGGAAAAAGCATGTATTTTCTTATGCTTCAAAAAATAATTTAGACTTACTTTTTGTTAAGTTGCTGACTATCCATCTCAAATACACTTTATAGTTATGTAGACCTGTAACATATATGATTACGGTCGCCAAGTCACGCTGTGCTTATCCCATACATCTTGTGTGAGGTGTTCCAGACTAATTTGGAAGACCGGCTTGTAAATTAAAAGAATGGCACCACAATAGGCACATGACTGGAGCAGTCATCAGCCAGAAACGGTACTGATACAACCCCGTTGCGATGCCCAATGGTCAAATGGGAGCTCACGGTTATATGGTATGTAACAGGTGAACAAGCAGTCTGAAGAGAAATAGATAAAAAGATAAAAACCATCGTACATAGCCCGGTATTTCATTTCTATACTACAGATGATCTGCCAGACAAAAGAGAAGGTTAGAGAAAATATAAAAGTATGCATACATCGGTACTTAATAAAAAACTGTATGTTATTTGTGGAATTGTGCTGCGCCAACAATGAATGCATAAGAAAAACCAGTATTGCAATTTTTGTTTATCCTCGCAGCTACATTACAAGGAATAGAAAAAAGTATGTCAAGAAAGTCATAATAAACCGCAATAACTGTACAGAATGAAAAGTCGTTTTGCAACTAGATAATACAAGCTCACCTATACAAATAAAATAAGAAGGGTATGGTGCTTTTACACTCGGCGATTTGTTTTTTTTGTTAACTAAATTATGCTTCATTTGTGTTTCTAGAAAGGTAAATCAAAAGTATATAGACACAAAGATGATATCATTGTAATTGTGCTGACTCCGCATGGTAAAGTTATATTTTTGCTCCGTAATCGGCGTAATGCTTTTAATGGTTGATGTCACACAGAGAGGCATAATTGATGGGTATGATATTTCGCATTGGCGCAGATGTTGGGCAAGAAATAATAGAATCAATAAACAGAATATTAGGTAAAAACTAATTTGTCATCTGTTACACATCACAAGCGTTTTAACGCTGCTCATATTTATAGGTCACGTTGGAAAAGAAGTGTGTTGAAAAGTTTTTGTGAACATAGTGATGGGGAAAGCTGGCTGTCAGTGTTTTTAGACTAGTACTGTCTAGCTGACGCACTGCTCTAAAATAACCCAGGCGTTGTGAACTGTACATATGCAGAATGTGAAAGAACGCCCACAGTCGGGGCCTGAAACCATAGCTCCTATAATTTTATATGAGGACAAGCTATTGTGGCAGCAGCGTGTGGGGTGAGGAGGTGGTTTGGTGAGGGGGTGGAAGGGGGGGGGTCGGGGGGTTTTGTTCTTCAAGTTTTTCATGCCTCATATAGTTTTTATAGAAAACAAGATGTCGGAGCATCACCAAGGCCCAAAAAGCTCATGCAATATTGCCTGACCTGTGGAGGAGAATCCCTCAGAAGGGTATGTTTAATGCAATGACCTTAAGATGGTGAATGGGGCCAGGTTCTCAGTTTGCAAAGACCTCGCACAAGATCACTGTAAGTTTCACATGTTCTGTCCACTTCAGGGGTTTGCCAAAAGAGCACATATGCAACTACAGGAAAATCATGAGTTGTGCATCAAAAGCTCCAACTATTGCCAGTTACACTTCCCGCCTATAGTGTCTCGCAGAATTCATAGACGCAGCTTTGCTACTCTAACAAAGTGTATTGTCCGAGGCGCCTAAAAGAAATGGGCGTAATCTGTACATCTTGAGGATGGTCGTTTGATTCTGTGCCATATTGTTTGAACAAGAGATTCTAAGACTATTAAGGGTTTCACAGCGCAACCCTAAAACAAAAAAAGTTTGTGAAACATCTGTGAAAGATATGTACTCGACATACACCTCCTGGATATATTCCTATAGGTTAGGTAGTTTCTGCAGAGTAACTCAGTGGTCCTTACTCAGGGTTCTCGTTATTCACAGTTTTAAGCACCTAGGGTGTCCACAGCCTCACACTGTGTTAACAATGTATCGAAAGGTATGTCCTAGTGAAAAGAGGGAGAGTCTTAAGTCTAAGTATAATAAACATACCGACTAGAAACAACGGTCGACTCATGTGCATCTTTCAGTCACCTCCCCCCCCGCCCCCCTCACGATGGCGAATTCGTCTCAGTGAAGCTGTGTCTCAGAATTGAGTTGAGAGATAGTCAGTATCCATCGCGAGATCGTAGTCTAGAGAGACTGTGGATTTACCCGTAATGACTGGGTGAAGAACGTATTCACTGGGATCAGAATTGGAGGGAAATTAGAGTTCCGTAGTTTTCCTGGTAACCGTTATACACTGATCTAAGATATTAACAAATTTTAAATACGTACAACAAAAAAAAAAAAAAAAAAAAGTCACCCCCAGACTTAACCCCTTCTCGACCTTCCGCGCAGATAGATCCATAGTCCAGGGTCGTTTTGTGGGGGTTCAACAGCACCTGACGTAGGTATACGTCCGAGGATCACGCGCGAACTCTCGAAGGCGTTGTGTGACTTCGAAGCGGACTCGGCGCGGGGTGTCAGCTGTATATTACAGCTGACATCCCGCAGCGTCGGCCCCGCAAAAAACAAGCCCATACACAGCTCTGCACACAGCAAAATAAAAAAGTTATGGCTGTCAGAATAGGACAACATAAAAACGCAATTTTTTATTAGACGTATTTCTACTGTGTAAGAGTAATCAAAACAGAAAAAACTATATTAAAATCTATTTTCATTGTAATATGTTACTGACCCCTTAGTAAAGTTATCACATCATTTACACTGCTCGGCGTATGCTGTAAATTGAAACTCAAAAACAATGACCGAACGGTTTTCCCCCCCAATTTTCATTGCCCACATGCTAAAAAAAAACAAAAATATAACTATGGAAACCTGCGCATCCAAATGCACAGATACACCTAGATGAGATCCCTGATGGGTGTTGAATCCCAAAATGGGGCGACTTCTGGATGTTTCGCCCTGTTCTGCTATCTTTGGGGGCTTTGCAATGCGATCATGGCCCACCAAAATCTGCGTTCCAAAAGCCAATAGCGCTCCCTCCTTTATACGCCCTGCTATGCGCCCAAACAGCAGTTTACACCACTTGGAAGAAATTGCTTAAAAAGATTTAGGTTTTTTTTTTTCCAGGATTTATCTTGTATATATGAAACGCCATTTGTAAGTTAAAATTTCGCAAATTATTGGGTGCGAAAAATATATTTTTTTAATTTTCAAAGACTTATGCCAAAAAAACTTTGTAATCACGTGTGGGGTATATTTAACTCGATTGCACCCCTGGATATATTTCACTTAAGGGGTGTTTGTTTTCCTAAATAATGCCGGTCTATTAGTTAGGGGTTGTTTATTAGAGTTTTAGCACCTTAGGGTGTCACCCCAAAAGACCTGAAAAAATGTTCGCCGCTATATATAATAAATCAGTAAATGTTGAAAATGAGACTGCAGTTGAGTATAGTAGAGTGCTTTTTCCTCCTATTCTGGGGCTTATGGGTGTGAGCCGCAAATTATGCACTAGGCGCCCCCACTATATGGGGATATCTCTAAAATCGCGACCTGGTGGGAATTGATGTATTAATGTTTGCATTTTACTCTAGTCACATTTACTGATATTCTCAGTGAAATAATGGATTGAAAGTATTTGAAAATCTGCATAAAGTGAAATTTTGAAATTTTGCACCTCCACTTTGCTTAAATTCTGTGAAAATATCTCAAGGGTTATTCAAGTTATACTAAATAGTTGTTGTGAAAACTACTTTGTAAGGGGTCTGTTGCTTCAGATGGTGTCTCTTATGGGGGTATCTAAACATGCAGGCCCATTCAACTAGCCCAGTAAGAAACTGGAGTTAGGTCTAAAAAAATGTATATTGCAAATTTTTACATTGAAAATTTGAGAAATTACTACTTAATAGATTGTCTAAAGCCCCACTAATGTTTTGTAAAAAAAAAAAGAAGACATTAAAAGAATTATGCCAACCTATAGGGACATATGTAGGATGTAGTTATAAACTATTTTGTTGGGGATATAATTAAGTCTGTCTTGCAGGCAGAAATTTTGCAAACTTTCAACATAGCAAATTTTCATGAAATTTTGATTTATTTTTCCACGAAACAAATCAAGGATTGTTGTTTATGGATTAAAAGAGGATTCTCTTACTAAACTTATAAGCATACAATGGTAACTCGAGGGGGAAAACAATCTCTGAATCACATGGCTAGGTAAAAGTGTCAAAAGTTTATCTTCTCACAAAAAGTGACATATGCCAGATTTCAAATATAGGGCTGTGTCAGGAAGGTCAGAAACACGGGCTGGTTCCACCTTAAGGAGTTTTAAAGGGGGTTTGGCCCACGTATGTAATTTGTTGACGTGGGATCCTCTCCAAAAGTGGTGTTTTTAATCAACGTTTTCGTAAATTATATGTGATTACAGAAAGTAATTGCCAATTCTGTGAGGGGTGTCTACAGCCTTTGCATACGTGATAGCGCACCCTTGGTTACTTCAAAGAATGAAGACTTTATATTAGATCAACTTGAAGAGCTGGAGAGTGAGCTGTTCTTATCTGATAGAGATGATCTGAGTCTGTCTAGAAGTTTTAATAGGTCACGGGTAGCAATAGGTTTTCTTTTGTATAATCGAATAACTAGTTTGTAGTGTATTAGATACCTGCTTTATCTGATGACAGAAAACATGAAGAAGCTTTCTAAGTGGATGTGTAGACGATGGTGTTGTCTTTTAGTGTATATGAGAATCCACCAGTTAGATGTGTTTGCATTTTTTCAGTGAACATGTCACAGGAGCAGCAGCATTATGCAGCTCGTTCTCTGGCTGTGAGAGTCTTCTCTCAGCTCAGTGATTTTTGTTTACATTACGATTAGGCATCTTAGCAGATAAGGCTTTCCTGGACAGTGCTCAGTCTGAGGCTGTGTCTTGCTGTATAGAGGGAATCCACTCTTGTACCATTTATTATTTCACTAAGTGTTTTGAGACACTCACTTGGATTCCTCACTCCTCACATCCCCCTCTCCCCTGCAGCTTCATGACTCAGCCTGTTTTGTTGACATTCTGCCTGTACTAAGGAGATACCTACCTAAATGGTCTCTTGGCAAATCCCCTTTAATCTAGCCAATTACTGATCATCCTCTTTTATACAGAAAAAGTATAAAGTTGCAACCAGATTTAAATTAAGCACGAACAAATTTTTATATATAAAAGTGTTTATTTATAGACCTTCCAGCAAGATTAGTACAAAGAATTAAAGAAATGGTTTGCATATTATAAGACTTGCATAAATTCACAGGACCAGCAAGTGCAAATAAACAGCAGAAGGCAACAGCAAACAATTTACTCATCTTTGGCAGCTAACCAAAATAGACCCCCTTTATTATACATGTGGGCTACATACATAGAACGTTGCAGCACAATCTACCCTCAAAACGCCTTACTAAACACCAACATTTACCAATCCTGGATAGAACCCGTGAGCGATTGGATAACACCACACCTATGAGCCTTTTACCTCTCTAGAAAGGTGAAAAAATTTAAGCCATTCAGATATCTTCTTTCCACCCATAAAACAACCAGGTATACAGTAACTTAGACATTTACCATATTTTGCTAACACAAAGATGAAAGTTGCTGTAACTACAAGCCAGCCATACATAAAAGAAAAATAGGTCTATGTACTGAAAAAGAAAAGCACACATAGCAGCACACACATATTTACAATTTCACAGTTGTACAAATCGTATGTCCACATTCCAATTATAACTTGTACGGATGTCATGCACTCCTAAATCACACTTAAAGCGCAGAGTGATCAGAAATGCATACAAATGTTTAAATACTGCATTTTAAATATTCAAATAGGTTGTAACATTTAAAGCATAAAGCTTTTCCAGAAACCAAAAAGGTTCCCTAAAGGATTTGGTAAGAGAGAAACTCCATGACTTTTGGAGGCACTGGCAGCTTCTGGACTTGACTTGTAGTCATGACTCGTCTTATTGCCATACGACTTAAGTGCTGAAGGCTGGAAACATAAGAGGGTGTAGCCCAGAAGTGTACATTTCCATCCTGAGTTCTATCAACGGAAACAAATTAAACTGTGTAAGAATGGTTGAAGCAACTCACCCTACATGCACATAGGCACCACACAAACCAAACATTTACTCTACACGTAGTTTATAAAAACAAAAAAGTCATGATGCATCAGTTAAGAATATCAGCAAAAATGAATGTATGATAACTTACCCAGCAGCTAGAACACTGCCATCAGTAGAAAAGGCACAGCAAAGCCCTTTATTTAGTTGTGCAACTTCAACGGGATGTGGCTGATCGATACGCCAAAATCATACAAACCTGAAAATTAAAGTATATTTTAAACAATTTAAATACATATTCTGTTATTTCAAAATACAAAATGGAAAAATCAAAAACAAATTGAGGCAGATTCATTAACACCGTCTAGTACTGTGTCTAACCTTTAGGGCGCGTTCCCACTGCACAGGACAAATACCGGCCGGTTTGCCGATGGAGGGGTGGTGTGGAGAAACCAGCACTCCCCCCTCCCATTCAGAAGCACATCTTCCGTCGGGAAACACGGACGGAAGATTGTGCTTCTACATGTTGTTTATTCGGCGGCAAAAACCATGTGCAGTGGGGGACTGCTGCACAGGTTTTTGCATAGAGCACAATTGTGCTAATTTTCGGACGGTTTTCAGGCGGTCTGAAAAAACAGCAAACCGGCTGATAAAAAAAACCCGATGTTTACCGTGGGGACATGGCCCCTTACACTTACAAGCTTAAATGTATCAAGCATATCAAGTGTATGATAAACCTAGCTTGTTTCAATAGTCTTTATACCGTTTTCAGATGGCTTAATTCTTTACCTAGGATTGTGCCAAAATCTTGGTGCATGGCTTTCTATGCCAAGTCATGCTGCCATTCTGCAGGGCCAAGACCCTTTTAAAATCGGCAAAAGGGTCTAAAAACAGTGTGTAAAGCATGTCCACCAGTAATTTTGCTACAAATTGTACTATAACTCAGGTGCAATTGTCGTAATAAAAGTACCCCATTTTAAAATATTTTAACAAAATAAGTCTCACTAGCAAAAAATTTGCTGTTAGAGGAAAACAACCACACAGGTTTATTATGTTATTAATTCACAAAAATAGCACATACGACCTTAGCCAACACCTTTTTGGAACTGAAAATGCTGTACATTACAAAACTGGTACATGGTCAGGAAACAAGACTGCACTTTCAAGAGTATAATGACGCTTTTCAACAATATAAAAGAACGAGAGAGTAACTTATCTTATCGTCAGCAAGGCTTGCAATATGTACTCCATCATGGCTAAATGAGACTGATCTCACCCAGCGACCATTATCTCCTCCTGCAAATATAGGAGTTGGTGGGGGAAATAAGTGTCTAAAAAGAGAGAAAAAAAAAAAAAGTTACATCACAGCCATTTAAGGTATGAGATTATATTTAGGCAGAAATCCCCCCCTCTACAACCACCAAAAAAAAAACATTTGTTAAAAACACAATAGAAATTTGGTTTTGAAAATTTAGTGGCATGTCAGGTCTCAAATGAAGCCATTTTGTAGGCAACAACTTTTAATGGACAAAACTGGCATGTGTGTTTAGCATTGCGCACAACATGGAGGGGAGATGCATGATTTTTTTTTTTTTTTTAGAGGTCCTAAGAAAAGTGGTAGCTACAACCTGGATATTTGCTACTGGCAACCACTCCACCTTTCCACTAGGTTTGATAAATCTTTCTACATATCAGTTTTTGCCCAGGGTGTGGGTTCTTTGTTCATAATTCCAGAAAATTTTTAAAGAGATCTCTTTGCATAAAATGATGTAACTTAATCTTCAATAATAAGAAATTTGATGCAAGGATGTACATACCCAAGTTCAAAAAGAATAGACCCAATATGGGGATCCCAGACAAAAACTCTGGTATCATACGATGCAGTAGCTAACAAAGCTCCATCAGGAGAGAATTCACAAGCTACCACATCATTGATGCCCCTTCCGCTTACAAATCATGTATATTTACCCAACCCAAGAAAGCCCAAAAAAGGAAAAAGCCGCTTTTTTAAAGCCTTGATTGGAAATTTTTTAAAGGGGTAAAGTGTAAAACTAACACCAAATTAAAAATATTAAAAATTAAATTTACAATTTTGCATTATTTGCTCGTTCTACCCAGTTAAAAGGGGGATAACTTACTTAGGGTAACAGCAAAAAAACTAAAAAAAAAGCTATTTAAAAATGTTAAGAAAAAAGCAAGTTCTATAAAATGCACAATAGAAAAAAACAAAGGGTCCTTTGTTTTTTTGCTAAAGGGGAAAACAGTTGGGGTTCTGCTTTTAAAAACCCCTTTGCAAAGTTTAAAACTAATTAAAAACGAATAAAAGTTAAAATAGGGTTACCCCGTATACCCCCTTTGAGAGAATAAGTTCAGTTGTTTACAATAGGCTTGGGTCACCAACTTGAGCCTAGGAAGAGAAACAGATACTGCAAGCAAATAGAATATTCACAGCCAAAAGAAAATGCTTTTGGCAAACAAGGCAATAACTAACAATGCACAATCTAACACCTAACCTTACTTAATAGAAATATTGATTTTACACATATGTACTATTATCTCTAAGATACACTGACAGGCGAGTCATTTTCCATTTCTAATTGACGAAAAATTTAAAACAAGGTTGAAGGAAACAGAGGGGTTTCGCTATATTTTTTTTTTTTTTTAAATTTAACATCCTTTATTTGTTTTATTAAAACTTTATTTTACTGGAGTATTATGAAAAAAAATAAAGCAGTTATGACCTTAGTTACAAAATAAATAGATAAAAAAACAAAAAAAAAATAAAAAAAACAGCAAAAAAAAAAGTAAAAAAGAGAAAAAAAAAAAAAAAAAAAAAACAGAAAGTGGACATCAACCAGCACCTGCGTACGTACAGTACACCTTGCAGTCGATTGCAAGGTTACTTCGTCCTACGGCATTGGTCGTCCCCAGCCTGGTAGCCAGAGGCCCATCTTGCCCCCGCTAACAGCCCACGGGCTCTCTTGTGGTTCCAAAATTAACCTCAATCACCCCCCCATATTGCTGCCCCCCACCCGGGGCGGAAAGAAGAAGCTTATGGGAAAACCCCACAGCCTACAAAACTTTGGTTAACAAAAAAGAAAATCAACATTTCCCTATAGGTATATTTTAGGTGTTTTAACTGCCCTTTGGGAGAAAAAGGCTGTTACACATACAAATGTTCAATCTAATAATGCAAAAAAAAAAAAATAGTATGTACAATCAGATTAAAAGGTTTTTTAAAAGTATTTAAAAAGTGCAAAAATATGCGCCATAGGGCAATTACAGGACAGCACCTGAAAAGTTTTAGATCAGCATAGGGCGGGTCATAAAATATACAAAAAAGTAAAAGAAAAAATTTTAATGGCATTTTATACAAGTGCATTTCCAGAAAAACTACGACTAAAAATCTTAAAAAATTAGCATGGCAAAGAAGGTAGAGGCTGAAGGGGGCAAAACTAAAGGATTTAGCCAAATTACTCATTACAGGTTTCTGAAATGGATGGGCTTGCCAAAAGCAGTGCAAGTTATGATTATTTATGCCAGCTTACACTTTCAGCAAGTTCCATCATGCATCATTAGACTTTATCAATGTGCTAAAATTAATTCGACACTGAGCACAATCATAATATGTGTTTACAAATTTAATACTCATTCAACATAAAAGTCTAAAAATAGGGAACTTTGAAACCTACAGCTTTTCCAGCTCCAACAGAACACAACATTGAGGAGTCAGGGGAGAACGCACAGCAATAAACCCAGTTCTGGTGTCCCCTTAACACTTTCATCATATTGCCTAAAAGACAAAATAAAATAAAAAATTCAATTTCAAGAAGAAAAATTACATTTATAAAAAGGGGAGACAAATTTACATCAAAGAACAAAAAAGATTTTTCAAAAAATTAACTTTTTAGGTTTATCCAGAGACAAAGCAAATTCTCTCTTTAGGCTTCTGTTAGTAAAGAGATTATTGAAGTTCGCTGGCTCAAAGATTGAGAAAGGCTTGTAACTCATAGTAACATCTAAAGCGTTTAGTACGGATGACCTACCCTAAGATAGGTCACCAGTATCAGATAAATGTTAATCCAACACCAAGAACACCCAAAGGGTTTCAGCACTCCGAATTTGTTTTTTTTTTTAAATTTTTATAAAACCCCCTTTTGTTTTGTAAAAATTTTTTTTTTTTGGGGGTTTATTGAAAAAAATTTTAGCAAAATAAAAAAGGGGGCCCCTTAAAAAGGACAGGCCCCCCCGGGGTACAAACGGGTGGGGCCCTGTAGGTTTGTTTTTAATTTAATTTTGAAATGTAATTTGGGAAAACAGGAAAATTATTAAGGGAAAACCCCCAGCCAAAAAAGGTTTTTTTTTATTTTCCCGATAGGGGCAGGGAAAAAGGCCCCCTTTTACATTTGTTTTCCCCTGTTTTATCCCCCCTTTAAAAGGGAATTTTTTCACCTCTTTTTGTGCTGGGGGATGCGGGAAACTTGCCTTTCCCACGCTAACTAATGCGGGGAACAGGGGAACCAAGTCCCCAAACATCCCCCCACAGCCCCTCCATTTGTAACAAAAGGGCCCCGTTTTTTGAAATTCGGGAAAACGGTGAAAGTCAGGGATTTCCCGTTTTTTCAAAAGGGTAATTATTTCTTTTATTGTAAAACCCCTGTTTTAGCATTTTTTTGGGGGTTTTTTGTTTTAGGGGGTTTTTTTGGCAAATATGTAAGGCTCGAGCAAATCATGATTCATTTTCCCACCCTTGACGAAGATTTTTTCTTTTCCCAGTTTCCCGCATATCCCTTTTAACCTAAAAAAATATAGTCCCTTGTTTTTTCTCAAAATTTTCTTCTCCCCAGCATGTGAAAACACTCTTCGGCCAGGCACAGGGAGACAAGAGGGGGCCCATGGGGCCAGTCCATTTTTTTCAGGGAATGCCCAAACCCTATTTTCGGGTTTTGGGGGGGATGGCCCAAAAGAAAGTAGAAAAAACCCGGGAAATTTTTTTGTAAGAAACCCCCTTTTGCAAGTTTGGGACTTGGGGATTTTTAAAAGGCCCCAAAAAGAAATAAAAAGCAGATGGCAAAAAATTGTATCGGGCTTTTTGGGTTATTTTGTTTTTTTAAATCAGCTTGTGCCTCTCAGTTTTAAAAAACAAATTATTTTTTAAAAATTGGGGCATTAAAAATTTTCCCCCGACCCCTTTGGGGAACCCGGGTAGGAAAAAAGGAAAATCAAGACCTATATCAAATACACTGCCTTTTTTTAAATTTTTGGTTTGCATTTCAGCCCTTTGGGAAGGCAGATCCAATCTTTTTTTTAAAAACAAGTTTCCTAGTTTACCGACCACCCTCTCCAACAGCTGAAAGTTTTCGGGATAGTGCCCAATCCACCTTTGGGCCCTTTTGTTAGTTAAAAATGAAGCTGGTTTACAATTTTTTACAAAAACAAATTTTTTTAATTCTTTTACCTTTTTGTCCTCTAACTCTAATGTCCCTCTAAAAAAAGGCTCGCTAAAATAGCAGAGTTTGGAAAATGTCCAACCAGTGCTGTGAAACAGAAATTTGGCCCAAAATGACCTTGAAAAGGGAAAAGAATTGTGCAAGTGGTTTACCCTGGGAGTAATTTAAAAATTTTAAAAAAAAACCATTTAATAACACAGGGCCCTTTAAAAATGGGGCAAATTTTGGCCCTAGTATTAGCAAAAATTCTTAGGGCAGAGTTTTTTAAAAATTCACCTTTTTGGGCCATTTTTTTTTTTTTTTCCCGATCCCGCAAAAAAAACTACCCCTTCTTGTGCAAAAATTCCCCAGATAGTGTAACAAAACCCCTAACCCTTGAAAACAGTGATTTTTCCCACCAAAATAATTTAAAAAACTTCCCTAAATCAAAATTTAACCAAAAAAAAAAAAAAAAAATTTGGGAAAGTAACTTGGGGCAAAAAAGCCCCACCGTTGGGCTGGGTTTTCGTTTTTTTTGGAAACAAATGTCATAATACAAAGCAATCTGTACGCTTAAAAAAAGATCAAAAAGGGGGATTTAAAATTTTCAACTAAACCGGCTAAACCCCCTTTTCCCTTTATTTACCAACCCACTCATCAAAAAGCCCCAAATTTCGGGGATATGTGAACACTAATACAGCAGATTTAGAAGCATACCTTTTTCCCTTTTGGGCCCAAAACCCTGAGGGGTTTTGTTTCTGGAGCAGAAAACCATTTTAAGGCCCGCCATTGGGGCAAAAAGTTAAATCTCTAACCAAAATTTTTGTATGATCCAATTTAGATTAAAAGGGGGAGCTTTTTCCAAAAAAGGGGAAAAAAAAAAAAAAAAAAAAAAAGTTGGGAAATCCCCTTTGGAACCTAAATACATGTGCACATTCCATATGGTAAACAAGCCATTCAAGTTATTACTTTTACTTAAAATCTTGATAGCACCTGTGTAAATAACAATGACTGACTGTTTAATGGTTGGTGTATGTCATACTGGAAATATCACAAAGGAACAGTTCCTCTGACTGTAGTTAATAACAAGGAGTAAAGTGCATCACCTTGTGTTTACCTTCCTTTCAGTCCAGGTTATCAGTCTGATTAATTCGCAAATAGTAAGCGCAAAAAGTTTATCATGTAACCTTTAAAAGCCATTAGACTATTCTGCAAACACTTGCGGTTCATAGTGAATTACTTGCACTGCAATTCCTAAGTACTAAGGCCGGTCTGAGGCAGAATTAAAGGGATTGTCCATTTTATGTAAAAATAAGCCACTACAGCCCAAACAAAAAAGTCACACTACTCTTCATTCTCACCAATGTTCCAGCACCAGCACAGGGTAGTCTCTCCCCGGTCTTGTGTCCTTCCTCCTGTCTCTGGCCAAACGGGATGTCGCTGCTGCCACGCTAATGTTCAGAAGTGAACAGCTCAGAATGGTTATGTAAGGTAGTGGTATGTTGCAGCAGTGACATCCCGTTCCGTTTTCTTCCCGTCTATGGCTGAAGACCGGGGAGAGACTAACTAGAGTCTGTGCTAAAACAAAGGTGATGGACATTTATTTTTTATTTATATAATATATATATATATATATATATATATATATATATATATATATATATATATATATATAATATATATATATATATATATATATACACAACACACACATATATAAACATATATACATACACACACGGGCAGCAATAGCTACTCCTTTAAAACAACCACAAGACACACTGCCTTCTTGTACTTATCTAACCTTGCATCACCATATGGTTCCATGGGTTATCCAAGGGAAATCATATGGTGTAAGCAGTAATTGTAGCTTTGTGGTAATTAAGGTCCCCATTTTTTCTGTGGTTTTATTTTTAATAGTGCAGGGACTCGAAAGAAATGAGGAGCCTTGCCGTGGCTTGCAAACTTGCGTACTTTAGCTACCGTATCAACTAATACCTCATTTGATATTTCTCCAGTACATTATTTTTTGCCCTAAAACACTGGGGAGCTTACTGTACAAGTATTTTGTGCAGGACAACCTAAGTGCTGGGCAACCTTTCCATTTGAGTATTATGGGTGTTATTGGCTGTAACCCAGCATGGTGTACCTGTATGAATGGAGTTACCCTTTGTATTACCTTATCTATATGCAATTTCATCGGTATTGTTGCATTTGCCAGTCTCCCTATGTGTTATGCTGTGGCTTTTTGCATGCTGGTGTGAACTGGTAACTAGAGCATTTGCTCATTAATGACCAGCACCTGCTATATCTTTCCCATGCAGCATATGGGCCAGAGACGCCTGCTGCTGGGATTCAGTGCATCTTCCAGCCACTGAGCAGTATTTGTAGTTTTTTGATTATCCATGTGTCACAGAACTGCAGAGTCCAAGTCTCCTTACCATAACAGATGTTACAATATTAACATATGCTTTAGGTAGAGGTGTGCACTAAAAACTAAGTTTCACTTAGCTGAATTAATTGTTTCTTCCTACACCTGGAGAGTATCAGAAACTGACTGAAATTCCAGGCTACCTTCCTCTTAACACCTACCGTGGTCAGTTGTGGCAACTAGGCTGAGTCACCCCTCTTATTTGCTGATGTTACAGTCTCAGGCAGTAAGTCCCAAGCATGCCCTCATTTCCATAGGTGGTTAGACCATGCTGGGAGTTGTGGTTTTAATACAGAGGAGACAAGTTGCAAACAACTGAATCAGACTGTCCACATGTAGCATTGACAATGCAACTGAAACTGCACTCGCCCACGAATTAGATGACTCCAACTTCAAGCCATTTGCTTGTTAATTGCTGCTTTCCTGCATTAAAACAATGGCCAATAAGGCCATGTTCACATGGCTTAACTGCGGGACGTAATTATGGCCCGCAATTACGCCGTGTGGACGGTGGCGGGGCGGGAGCCGGCACCTCGCCCGCCCATAGACTTGTATTACCAGCGGCGCGTATACGCCGCTGGTAATTAAACATGTCACTTAAACCCCTCCCGCCCCATTCGCTGAGCAGGAGAGGAGCTAATCCATATAAAAAACGCCGCTAGAAAGTGACATGTCAATTATCTCCCCCCCCCGGCGGCTTCGCCGGGCGGGGTGAGGAGACGTAATCCATAGTTCTCTATGAGAACTGTGAATTACCGTAATGAATGGGCCATTTTCGGCCCGTAATTGGGGCACTTCGGCGCGTAATTACGGACCGAAATACGGCCCATGTTAAGCCGTGTGAACATAGCCCAACAAGCAAACCGTCTAGAGGCATTTTTCATATCCAGACCAAACCGACCCTTTGGTCACTGCTGTTTGGGCTGTTATGTGAATACTAAGGCTAGGTTCACACGGCTTAAAATGGGCCGTTTTTCGGTCCGTAATCACGCGCCGAAGTGCGCCAATTAGGGGCTGAAAACGGCCCATTCATTATGGTAATTCACAGATCTCAGAGAACTATGGATTACGTCTCCTCTCCCCGTCCGGCGAAGCCGCCGGGCGGGAGAAATTTAAAATATCACTTTCACGGCGGCCCCTCCCCGCCCCCTCCCCCCGCTCCCGGCCCACACGGCGTGATTGCGGGCGAAATTACGCCCCGCAGTTAAGCCGTGTGAACCTAGCCTAAGGGTGTATTCAACCACAAGGTATCTGAAGGACAATATAATGAATATTTACAGTGCTCAGACAGACCACACAAGATCTACAGCTAGGATACACAACAGGACGGCTCAAAATGTGCAAGCTACAAAATAAAGCCCAGTTATTCAACAAAAGCCCTGCTTTTAAGACTACAGATGTTACATTAAAAGTTCAAACCATGATAAAGCTAATGTCCCCTTTACATTAGACTTGGTGGTTCTTTAACCCCTTAACGACCGCACACCGACTTGACGTCGGCTGCGTCAGGTTGTTCGTCCGCAGCGATGTCTTTTGGCGTCGCTGCAGACATCGGGGGCTACGGCTCCTGGCACCGCAGCAGCGCTGGGAACAGAGCTGTACTTCACAACCTTGTTTCCAGCGCAGCCTCTGCAAGCACTGAGAAGTGGGGGAAACCCTTTGATTGCCGCTTTCGTGCCCGGGGAGCATAACAAGACTCCTCCGCTGCTTTTGTCGGGTTTTTCAGGATCGGGGAATGGGCACAGTCGCCTGGGGGACCTAGAGAAGCCCCGGGGGCTATCTGGTAAGCAGCCAGCAATAAAGGCAGATGTCTCTCCCCTATCACTGCCGGGGGTAAAATTTAAAAACGGTTAAAAATATTCGCATACATAATATGTTAATACATTACAAGTGTAAAAAAAAAAAAAAAAACAAAGGTAAAAAAAAAAATTGAAAAATTTAATAAAAAATTGTGGATACATTACACAAAAAACCCTACACATTAGCTATACACCCGACCGTAATAACCTGTAGAATTAAACAAGTTATGAAGTGTGAAATGGTGTAAAAAAATGTAAAAAAATTAATACAAAAAATGCTGCAGTAATTTATAAGTGAGTTTAAACTATTCCCCCCAAAATACAAATGTCCCCAAAAAAAACAAGGGGCCCCAACAACTGGTCACTGAAAAAATAAAGTTTTCGACTGTTGAAAAACAAGAGGCAAAGCTAAAAAAAAGTGCTAGTCATTAACTACTTTTCAGGCGTTCGGGTCAACACGGGGGAATCACAGTTTTTTGAAGAAAGAGGAAGTTTTCCTTTTGAAAATAATCAGGGGTTTTTTTAAACCCCCTTAAGGATTGCCCACCATCTTTTTAAAAAAAAACAGGCAAAAGCACCCAAGAAAGAGTTTTACCCAGATCATTCCTAAAGCACCCTCTGACCCAAAAATCGGGAAAGGAAAAAAAGCTGCAGCATCCAAACCAGCAACCAATTCGACATATAAGCAATAACGCACAGAAAAAAACAAAAAGAAAAAAAACCTCATAAACTTCCCCTGTTTTTTACTTACAATTTAAAGGTGTTTTCCCCCCCCCCCCACAAGATGGCATAGGGGAATCCCCAGTATCTTTTTAATAAGTGCAATTTTCCCGATTTGCAAAAGGTTCACGTAATCTAAATTTCCCCCATTGAAATGAAAACGAAAATTCCCCCCCAAGGGGGTGCAGAAAACCCCCCTGTTCTGAAGGGAAGACTTTGGGAAACGAGTTTTTAAAGATGGGTCCCGGGGCCCAGGGGTTTTGGGACTGGCACATATGAAATATTCTATTGATAGTGCCATACATGCCCAAGATGGAAAAACCCTTGAAGTGCAGTTTAAAAAACGCAAGCCCCTGCAAGCATGGGGGAGGTTTCGGCCCCCCCTGCCCTAAACACCTGCTTTTTTTCCCCGCCCCAAAACCCTCCCCTTCCCCCTCACACCTTCTCCTTTGAAAAGGCACTTGCCCCCATCTACGCCCCCCCCCCGACCCCAAGGGGCTGTTCCCCCAAACCCGGGGACCGCCAGGCCCGCCACAAGGCCTTTTTTGACCCTTTGCTTCCGGCTCCTCCACTTTTTTTTTTTCCAAACCGACATCCCCCCCTATCATAAATGGGAAAACTTAAAACATCCCAACCCCGCCCAACCCCCACATTTTCTTCCAACAAATTTCCTTTCACTCTCCCCACCTCCTTCAACCCTCTCCCAGGGGGCCTCGGGAAACCAAAGAAGGGGACACAACAGGAAACCCACTTCACCTGCCCTCTCCCCCCCTATCTACTCCCCCTAACTCCCCAAACCCCCTTTAAAACCCGAACCACAAAACTGCTTACCTTCCCCCAAAATCCCTCCCCCCCACCTGCCCCCTCCTGCCCACATACCCCTTTAACACCGCCCCCCGGCAAAATCTACAAAACCCCCAACCCTCACACCTTTTTTCGAAACCTCTTTCCCCCATCTCCTCTTTTTAATAAACCCCCAGAGGGGCGGGCCAAACCACTTTCTAAAAACCATACAATAAATAAACCCCCCTTTAAAAACCCCAGGGCCCCCGCCCCCCCCTCACACACAAACAAAAACCCCGCAAAATAAAACAGAAAAACCCGGGCAAAACAGACCCCTACCAACAGCTGAGGCGGGGCCCTTTCCAAGCGGGGCCAAACCCGGCCGCTGGAAAAAAACCACTCCATTAAATGATTTTGCCAATACAACCATTTCCACTGCAGACTTTTAAGTCCCCCCCTCGCCTCACCCCAAACAGGACAAATTTCCCCCCCACCCCTCAAAATCCTCCCTGCACCCAAAAAACCCCAGACAATTTTTCCCCAAAACCTTCAACCCTCTCTTCCTTCCACCAACACCCCCCCCCCATCCCTCCTTTTCAGAAAGAGGGCCTTTCCCTTCACTTCCCCCAAAGATCAACTTTCAAAAAAAGTTTTCAGCCTGCAGTCCCCCACCCACCCTCCTCAAAACCCCTTTCCCAAACTGCTTTTTTTTTCCCCCCCCCTTAAAACTTGCTTCCCCCCACGGTAAACTCATGACAACCTTCCTCCTCCTTACTGCCCCAAAACCCAAAACCTCCCTAACCTTTACCCTTGACCCACTGCCACCCCACCCCCCATCTAAACCCCTTAAAGTGCTTCTATCATCCCAGCCCTCACCCATCACTTAAACCCTTTTCAATCCCCCCTCGGGCCCACTTCCCTTCTCCCTTTTTAAAACCAGGGCCTACTTTTCACTCCAATCCTAAAAAAACAAAAACCCTTAAAACCCCTCTCCTCTTTTTTCCCAACTTACCCGCCCCCTCCACTGCTCCCAAATTTTGTTTCCCCAAATTTCCTCGACAGCACGCCTATCTTCACTGTCCCCCCAAACCTCCCTCCAACTCTTTTTCTTGCCCCCACTACAATCTGGTTTTTAACCCAAAACCCCCTAAAACCCGAAACCACCCAAAACCAAATTTCCCCCTTGACCAAAAAAAGTAACTGCTAAAGCCCCCATCCCCAAAACTCTGTGCTCCTCCTCTTTACCCCGGGCCCCCCTGCCTTTGCCCACTGCCCAAAAACCCAAACCCCTTTCCTGCTAAAAAAACCTCCCCCCCCCGGGAAACAAAAACTTGGCTTTTTTCCGGGATCCCTTTCAAACCCCCACAAAATCGGACTTTAAAAACCCGAAAACTCATTCTGGGGCCCACCCCCCCTCCACCCCGGGTCCCCCCTCTGGGTGGGGTGCCCCCCAAGGGCGGGCCCCGGGGGGCCCCCCTACCCCTTCTCAATCTACACTCTTTAGCCCCTTGGTAGCTCATACCCCCTCCCCGGCTTTCTTTCCCAAACCTTTTAAACCCCTAATGATCCCCAAACCCCAACTCCCCGGGCCCCAGATTTTAAACCCCCTCTACCTCCGGGTTTCCCTTCCCCTGCCCCTGTCCTCCCATTTTCCTTCCCTCCTTCTAAAACATCCCCAAAAAATTTAAAGGGTTGGAAAAAAACAGAACCCCATCTTTCCACCACCCAAACCTCAAAACCCCTGCCCCTGATCTCCCTAATTTTAACAGCCCAACGCTCTACCCCCCTCACCCGGCCCCCGGCCCAAGCCCCGCTGTTTTTGGGAAAAATCCTAAAATTTCTGTTTCAAAATTTTTAAAAACCAAACAATCCAAACCCTCCCTTTTCCCCCGGGCCGCCTTGCACCTAAAAAAAACATCTCTCGAAATCCGCCCCAACCCTTTAAAACAAGGGCCACTACAAAAACCCGGTCCAGGGCCCCTTGCCCCATCTCCCCCTAAAACTACTGCAACTTTTTTTCCTCAAGTGGCCTCCCAGCAAAAAATCCTCGCCGCCCCCCCCCAGAAACCATCCTCAACCCCCCACCCCCTTTTTAAAATCCCCCTCCCCCCCCTCCAAACATCCTCGCCTCTTCCCCCCGCCCCCAATCCCCCCTTTGGTTTCCCCAAAATTGCCCTTTCAAATTTCCCATTTCAAGCTACAAAACCCCAAATACCTAAAAAGGCTCCCCATAAACCCCCTCCCCCCATCCCCATCTCGCCCAAATTTTCCAAAAATTTTCAACCCCCCAGCCCCCTCCCCCTCCTCCCCCCCGGGCCCCCTTTCCCCTCCCTGCTCCCCCCCTTTTTTTCAGCACCTCCCCACAACGCCCTCCAAACTTCCCCCCCTCTTCCCCCACCCCGGGAACTCACCCCGGGACGAACCCACATCAGCCCTTTTCCTCCCATTTCAACCCCCAAGTTTCCCAAAAAAAACCTAAAAACCCCATTTCTTAAAGGCTTCCCTTTTAAAACCCTTTCATTTAAATTTGTCACTTTTTTCCTCCCCCCAACATCCCCTTGCCCCTCACCACCTTTCTCTTTTCCCCCCCCCTTGTAAAATTGTAAGCCCTCGGGGGGTTGGGGTTCCCACTCCCTCGTCCGGGGCCAAATTGCCCCTTTAAATCCCTTATCACGGGTCCTTTTAAATTTTATTTTAATGTATGTAACCCCCTTAAAAATGTAAAAGCGCCCGGAAAATAAATGGGCGTTTTTAAATAAATAATAAAGTCTACATTTTACTGTATTAAATAATAATGTGCAGGGGGGAAAACATGGTCTGATGGTCACAGCTCAATTCTACACAAGTACTATTAAATATTATAGAATGAAAAAGGAAGCAATACTTGGTAATACACAGGCCAGAGCTGATTATTATGTCCCGAGATATATACTCTATAGAAGGGAGGACAGGAGACGTTCAGTTCCACATGTCAGATCACATGCAAGTGTATTTACTGAAAAATAAAGCCTAATCAAATACTATAAGGACACGGAGCAAGATGCAACAACTAATGCTTTCAAGAAAGTCTCATGACTCCCAACATTACATTTGTTCTACATTCTGATTCTATACTCAAGCATTAGGTCCTGGTAACAATTTTTAACTACATTTAGTAAGTACACAGGAAAAGTTTCAGATGTACATGCTAAACACAACCAGAAGGACTTGAAAGCGGCTTGAAGGTGGCTAAGACCGTATCCCCCCCAAAAAAAGGTACATGAATGGTATAGGGTTTCATGCTATTGCCAGAGTTAGGATCCTGTAATCCAAAAAATAAAAAAAATCTAGTAAATGAGTACCATAATATGGCGATCCATTCAAAGTATACATCCCATAGTACACCTCATGAATATAAACGTATATGCACACGATATAAAGAGCCAACAGAGCTAGCTACATAACTTTTATACCAAAGAAGGTGGCACAGCTATCAAAATAATAAAAAAGGTATTACTATATCATAGTACACAAATCTATGGAAGCATATAAAATAAGTCTGACCTGAACTTGAGACCATAAAGTCAAAACTTACCAACCCTCCAGTAGAAGCACAACGGAAACCCACATTGGGGCACTGTTCATGAGCCCCGAGCCGGTTACACATTTTCAGCTTTAGGATCTTAAGTTTAGGTCAGATTTATTTTAGTCTACTTACGATTCTTATTATAATTTTACTAGTCTTGCCACTATTTTCTTGGGTATTTATTTTATAAAAACGGAGGCTCTCTGTAAACCATGTTTTTCCTATACGCATCTCAATATATATAAGTTTGTGTAGCTAAATAACTTGGCTGTTTCTCCCATGAATAGTAGTTACCTGTATAAACATCCCATATCTTGATGCGCCCATTGCTCAGCCCTGTAGCAAGCAGTAGTTGGTCTTGACCAAATTTGAACCGGTGCCATTCTATATTCACACAACGGCTCTGTTTTTCTGGTACTGAGGATCCAAATGCCAAACTCCAGACAATGTCCCCGCAGTCTATGGAATGTTCTTGTGGCTTGTTTCTTTGTGCTGCATCACTATTCTGTCTTGATAGTCTTCCAGTCAAGTTTACATTATTCTTTGTACTGCCAGCAGCACTGAAAAGAAATGCAGTTTTTTAGGGAAAAAAACCCACCTGAATTGACAAGCTAAAAACTGCTGCATTCAAGAGGGTTTTTTTCCACTTTTTAAAAGAAGTTACTGCAGGTCATGAAGGGGATAGAATGAATGCGTGAAAATTATAAAATATATATATTACATACATACACACACACGTGGAATAAAAATAACCTACACAACACCACACACCCATGTTTGTTTCCATTTAATCCCTCTCTAACCTGCAGTAGCATTTTTCTTCAAAAGAATGGACAACCCTTTTGGAAGGGTTAATACTAAATCCTAACACTTTAACATGAGCGGTACTTACAATTCACAGATACATACATAAGTGTTGGCGGAGTTCCCTAGAACTAGAGCTATGGAAGAGAACATGGTGGTCATGGGGTAGATTTTTTTATGGACCACCGCTTGTAACCCCACAGAACAGCTCCTTTATATGATATGTACATGGAAAGTTACAGGACTTATTTCTATTGTTTAGAAAAAGATAACACCACTGAAGTAACAGACAAAAAAAGGTTAAAAAAACTAGATCACCCATTGTGAAAGGTAAATGACTAGCCAGCATCAATCACTGATGCACAAGAAACAGCGCATGATAGCTGCAAGACTGTATAAGATAAGCCAATTGTTGTCTGACCATAGAAGCCGCTTTATCTTGCATCAAGAACACAGGTCAAAAAGTTTACTAAGAACAAACAGTGTGCAGCAACTGGATGATACTTACAAGTTTTTAAGGCACTGAGACCAAGGAACCAGCTTCACAATACGATGACCTTGAGACCAAGCAAAATAGGAGGCATCTGGTGCGAAAGCCACTGTCCAATTTTCACGGCCATACTTCTGCTCGAAGGGAGAAGTCGGTGATATCAGCTCCCCAATGCTCCGTGATCTGGCTACAATAGGATCAAGGAATTCAAGACATAAAACAGAACATACAAATATTTACAAACATGTGTAACAAACACCTTACATGGAGATAGCAACAATACACAAATGTACGACTAGCTGGTGTGTGTGTATATATTATACTGTATATACCTGGAAAATATCCCCCTTTATTCACAGATGGCTGACTCAGCACCTCACTTTTTTGAATGTGTACTTTGCTAAAGTTCGTGTGTACATATAGTATAGTTTTCTGTGTACATGTGTATACACAGTAGAATTGTGTATATACACATTTTTGAGTGTGTATATACACAGTATAAGTATGTATATACACACACAGACTGTATATACACAAAAATATATATGTATACACAATTATACTGTAAACAGACAACTATACTGTATATACGAATATATGCACACACAATTATACATATACACACAAATTATACTGTGTATGCACACATCTATATACCTATACAAAGACATACTGTGTATACACACAATTATATAAATACATACAGATATACTGTACACACAAACTTTGGCAAAACACATTAAAAAAGTGAGATGCTAAGTCAGCTATCTGCAAATCAAGAGGGATATTTTATACCGTGTTTCCCCGAAAATAAGACAGTGCCTTATATTAATTTTTGCTCCTAAAGACGAGCCAACACTTATTTTTAGGGGATGTTTTATATTTCTATGAATAGTTCACATTTATTGTTGAACAAAACATCCACATGTATTAATATATTGTATTGATTTCATCACAAACATCAGCATAAGCAGCCAAACTCTGAATTGCATTAAAAAAAAAAAAAAAAAATGCACTAGGTCTTATTTTCAGGGGTGTGTTATTTTCGGGGAAACAGGGTAGGTATATACAGTATATTATATAAATAAAATAACACACAAGGATACTGTATATACAAATATGTCCACGTACAAACTTTTATATGTACAGCATGCCACATCCTAGACAGAGGAGGATACTACCGCTCCATTAAGGGAGGGTGTGCGTGCCACAGTGTGGGTGTCAGATGGGGGATGGGAGTAAAGAGGGAGGGGAGGGGGAAGAGGAAGAATAAAGCGGTTTGGTTGGATGAGTGTCAAGCAGCTGAAATAGGTGAAGTAAAGTCCAAACAAAAAGTGGGGGAGGGGAAAAAAGCAGACATGAGGAACACAACATTACTAATGGCAGCAGCGCTGACTACACCTAAGACACTGGCGGAGCCAGAGCTCATGTGAGGAGAGCACAAGAATGGAGCCCCAGCACGTGCTGCTCTCCGATTGAACTTACAGCAAAGAGAGAGACTTACATTTACTAAGAAACCAGCAGTGACACACACATACATATACATATATATACATATATATATATATATATAATTATATAAACATTTCCATAGACATTTATAAATGTAATATATCAGTAATAAAACATTCTAAATAGCTATATATATACACATATATATATATATATATATATATATCTCATATATACACACTAACAGATCTACAGGTTATACATACATACACATATATAATCACACACAGTGTATGTCTGTATTAGAATGGGGATAGAAGGAAGCACATCCCCAACCAGCGAGAGGTCATTGTACTCCATGCGCACAGCTGTATTCATAGCCAGCCACCCCCTGGGTGTCCTCCATTCATACGCATGCCTCCATTGACGAGGCACCGCATCCTGTATGAATGGAGCTCGTCGGCCGCACTTACCTATTTCATTTTCGTTTCCAAAGTCGGGAAAGCTTGCCATCTAAAAAGAAACCAGACGTCCGGGGAAGACCGTGTCACAGTATACCAGGCTATAGATGAGAGCACAAGAGCAGGAGCCGCACAACAGTTCCTCTCCAGACGCCGCACTCCAGCAACTAACCTCAAAATGGCTCACACACTCCGAAAAAGGGCCGGGGCGGGGCCGTGACGTCACTGCTGCGTGCGCTGCCACAGAGACGCCCGAGGCGTTGGCTGCTCTCTGGGGAGGAGTGGTCACATGGTCGGCCAGGAGGGCGGGGCTTGTGTGCAGCGCTGGAGAGGAGCGGGAAGAAATGTGCTAGGAGCGAGGAGCGATCTCAACTGCGGCTTGTGAGTTATATGGCTTGGCCGCGGCCTGCAGGAGCCTCTGTCTATACTGCAGCATTGTCACTGTGTCATAGAGACTACAGTGTATAGAAGGGTTCCGTATGCAGTTAGATGCCTGATTATATAGACTGTAGGGTGACTATATTCTAAAGGTCTCATGGGAAATAGGCTGGGACTGTGCACTGCAATCTATTGGGTATAGCCATCCTAAATTCACATCCACTCAGTGATCCTTGCAATCAGAATGTTATTAGAGCCAAACCAGATATAAATCTACATACAGCTGTACACAGATAAATATCAGGTTCGGCTCTAATCCCAAATATTCATCTGTTTAGTATGTAGAGTCTTAGCCATACATGCCAACTCTCCCGTTTTTGGCGGGGGAGGTCCCGCTATTTGGGGTCCCCCCCCGCCCTCCCGGGGGAGTTGGCATTCCTCCCACCGCCAGCAGGAGGCGGGGGTCCTTTAAATGACCGCGGCGCCGGAGTACCTGGTGCGCTACTCTGGCGCCGCCGGGCCGTTCCCACAGCGGGTGAAGCGGGCGCTGCCCCCCGCTTCACCTGCCCGGATCCTCGCTGAGGAGGCAGGAGTGATCGCTCCCTCCTGCCTCCTCCCCCTGTATGGCCGGCGCTGCTGTGCGCCGTACACTCTTGTCCGCGTCACAGAGGAAGTGACGAGCGGCTGCACTCACTTCCCCTGTGACACTGCTGAGGAGATGTCAAGGAGCGGGCCGCTCTGCAGGAGCCTGGTCAGTAAGTGGATTTATATTTTTATTAGTTTTAGGGGGGCACTGTCTGGCTACAATGGGGGTCTAACCTGGCTACAATGGGGCAATACCTGGCAACAGAGGGGGCACTACCTGGCTAACATGGGGCACTACGGCTACAATGGGGCACTACCTGGCTAACAATGGGGGCACTACCTGGCTACAATGGGGGCACTGTCTGGCTACAATGGGGGGGTCTACCTGGCTACAATGGGGGGTCTGCCTAGCTACAATGGGGGCAATACCTGGCAACAGAGGGGGCACTACCTGGCTAACAATGGGTGGCACTACCTGGCAACAGAGAGGGCACTACCTGGCTAACAATGGGTGCACTACCTGGCAACAGAGAGGGCACTACCCTGGCTACAATGGGGGCACTAACCTGGCTACTAATGGGGGCACTACCTGGCTACTAAAGTGGGTACTACCTGGCTACAAATGGGGGCACTACCTGGCTACAATGGGTGGGTCTACCTGGCAACAATGGAGGCACTACCTGGCTAACAATGGGGCACTGCCTGGAAAACAATGGGGCATCTACCTGGCAACAGAGGGGGCACTACCTTGAAAGCAATGAGGGCATCTACCTGGCCAACAGAGGGGGCACTACCTGCAAACAATGGGGGCATCTACCTGCAAACAATGGGGGCACTACCTGGCAAACAATGGGGGCATCTACCTGGCTAACAAAGGGGGGCATCTACCTGGCTACAAATTTGGCTCTACCTGCTACAGAGAGGGCATCTATTTGGCTACAAGGGGGCATCTACCTGCCTGTAAGGGGCACTACCTGGTTATGGGGGCTACTACCTGGCTATAAGGGCATCTACCTGGCTTTCTTCCAAAGCCGTTATGCAGTTAGGTGGAGTAGGTGTGGCTTTTTGAAGGGGTGTGGCATACCGTCAAGATGGGCGTGGCCATGCACATTATTGCCGCGGCGCGCTACGCGCACCTCCCACTAATATCTTCTGCTTTTCCATTTTCAAAAGTTGGCAACTATGGTCTTAGCTAATTATCCATGAGCCTTTTTTAAGATTTATTGTAAAGGGCTAGGACACTATATTAAAACAGTACAATGGCAACACTAAAAACTAGTACAGAAGGGACACTCCTAACAACTAGTACAGAGGCTTACAATCGACAAGGGAGGATGATTGAGATAGAAGGTGAGTGGCAGACAAGTTTGTGGGAGGGGGGGTGTAGAGACAGCGGAGTTATTGTGGGTTATAGGCTATCCTGAAGAAACGGGTTTATAGGTTGTTTCTGAAGGTGGAAGAGAGGCTGATGTGTTGAGGCAGTGAGTTCCAGAGTATGGGGGAAGCACGGGGGAAGTCTTGGAGACGGTTGTGTGAGGAGCTGACAAGAGGAGAGCAGAGAAGAAGGTCCTGTGAGGAGCGGAGGTTGCGTGAGGGGAGGTATTTGGAGATAAAGGCAGAGATGTATGGAGGGGAGAGGTTATGGAGAGACTTGTAGGTCATGGTTACTAACTTGAACTGGATTCGCTGGGCAATGGGTAGCCAGTGAAGGGATTAGCAGAGGAGGAGGGAGGTGGATAAGACAGGCAGCAGAGTTGAGGATGGATTGGAGGGAGCAAGAATGCTAGCTGGGAGGCCACAGAGAAGGGTGTTGTAGTAGTCTAGACGGGAGATGACTAGCATTTTTGTAGTATTGAAGTTAATGAATAAGTAGATTTGAGAGATATTTTTCTGGTGGAAGCAGAGGTAAGGGCTTGAATGTGTGGTTTGAAAGACAGAGAGGAGTCAAAGGTTATCCCAAAGCAGCGGACTTGCGGGACTGGTGAGAGTGTAGAACTGTTGAGTTGACTATGTTTCCCTTATAGTTCCCTATGGCTTTGCCTCAGTCCCACTGTGGTATTCAATGGGAAATCTTTTTCATGATATCCTGACAGAGGCTTGAAATATAATGTGGACTTTTGGATGCTTCTCATTTCATACAGTGCAATTTATAAGTTTTGCAGCCATCTTCACCACATTGGGACAAGGCTAGGTCTGCACAGCTAATGTCAAGATGCTATCCAAAATCCGACGTCATTTTGACATTGCAGGACCACGGTTCTTGGTGCAGATTTGCGCAAATGCCAAGGTCAGTTTTCAGATTTGCTGTCGGCCCTGTACAATTGAATGTACGGGAATCTGACGGCAATCCTGCGGAATATACAACATTTTTCATATTCCGCTGGACTGTATAGACTACAGTACAGATTTTTTATTGCTGTCTATGCAGAAAAGGGTACTGTTGTATTTTTGGCTGATTCAAAATACTGAATCCATCGAAAATTTGATGGAAAATTTGTGCTATCTAGACCTAGCCTAATGGGACGTTCACACAGAGTTTTCTATGCTAACTTTGCCCAAAATAAGTGTTTAACAATGTTTGAGTACAGCGCTCACTGAGTGCAGTATACAATCATTGTCTTTTAAATGATAATGATTTTACTCGAGTATTCTTTGGCGCATACTGTTCGTGCTGGGAAAGGATTGACATGTCAATTTTTTGCGGCGTTTACACGTAATCAAATATAAAAGTATAGTATGCAGAAATCTGCTTCTGGCCAGTCTGCGTCATTTTCTCATTGAAATTCCGCATTTGCAAGCACTGAATTTCAATGAATATATTGTGTGAACCTAACCGTAGTGTAAGGCTATGTTCACACGGCTTAAACTGGGGCGCATTTCGCCGTGAACTGTGCTCAAATACGAGCGAAATGCACCCCAGTCGTTACGGTAATCCACAGTTCTCATAGAGAACCATGGATTACGCCTCCTCTCCCCGTGCGTACAATTGTACGCCTGGGGAGATAAATTACATGTCAATTACTAGCGGCAAATACGCGCCGCTAGTAATGAATGTCTATGGGGCTGGCGGGCTGCCATCCCCCCGCTGGAGTATGCGTGTGAGCTCCCGGAGTCCCGGCGTAATTGCGGGCCGTACTTACGCCCCGCAATTATGCCGTGTGAATTTAGCCTTAGTTTACATGTAGTACTGATAATCTCAGCACTGGATCAGTGTGGAATCCACACTTAGAATCCACGCCAGTAAGGCTACATCTACACGGCAGTGATTTACTGTGGTTTTTTTCAGCGGATTCGGTATCTAGAATCCGCTAAAACCCCCATAGACCCCAATAGAAAATCTGAGCTGTAGTCTAGACAGTTTGGATTATCACTTAAAAAACGGTGGATTATAGTACTGTTCAATTGAATGGGGCACCCGAAATGAAAAAATGCAACAAAAAACTGTGTAAAATACTGATCAGATTTTGATTAGAATCCAACCAGTATTTTATTCTTGCTGTATAGACGTAGTGGTAAGCGTGGGTGTTAGACATGGACTTTATGCTGAATTTCAGCCTCCTATATACTATAATGTGAGGTGAGGATTTAGCATGGAATCGGCCTCAAGAATTAACATTTCAATTCTTTTTTAGCGCTGAAAATAAATTGGCGAATTTTCCATTAGAAACAATGTAAGGCGGATTGCAGTCAGATTTGGACGCTGATTGTGAGGCTGAATCAACTATTAACTCAGCCGTGTGAATATAAGACAATGTTTTAACCGCATACAAAAATGATAGTATTTTCGGCAGTTTTAGGATTCTAAAAGCGCTGAAAATCCGATTGTTTTATGTGCCCATAGACTTTAAGAGAAAAAAACTACCTGTAGTCTAAAAAACAAAAATATAAAAGGAAATTTCCTGAAGACCCCCTCGTATAGAATTTCTGTTGTCTGTTCTTTATGCACGGCCAAGCAACTAGACAAATCTGCACTACATTTGGCACATACAGTTGAAACCAGAAGTTCACATACACTATATCGAAAGACACATATGCAGGTTTTTCTCACTATCTGACATGAAATCAGAATAAACCTTACCTGTTTTAGGTCAATTAGGAACCAAAATTATTTATAATTTGCCAAATGCCAGAATGAGAGAATAATAATGAGAATTTTTTAACGCATTTTTATTACTTTCTGCAAAGTCAAAAGTTTCCATACATTTCATTAGTATTTGGTTGCATTGCCCTGTATGAGTTGGGTCAAATGTTTTGGATATCCTTCCACAAGCTTCTCTCTATAGTTAGTAGGAATTTTGGCCCATTCCTCCTGACAGAACTGGTGTAACTCAGCCATGTTTGTAGGGCGCCTTGCTCACACCTGCCTTTGCAGTTTTGCCCATACATATTTTTTTTGTTCTGAGATGAGGGCGTTGTGATGACCATTCCAAAACATTGACTTGGTTACCCTTAAGCCACTTTGTAACCAGTTTGGCAGTATGCTTCAGGTCATTGTCCACTTGGAAGACTCATTTCCGCCCAAGCTTTAACTTCCTGGCTGATGTCTTGAGATGTTGCTTCAGTATTGCCACATAATATGCTTTCTTCGTAATGCCATCTATTTTGTGAAGTGCCACAGTCCCTCCTGCAGCAAAACAACCCCACAACATGATGCTGCCACCCCCGTGTTTCATTGTTAGGATGGTGTTCTTAGGCTTCCAATCTTCTCCCTTTTTCCTCCAAACATAACGATGGTCATTATGGCCAAATAGTTAAATTTTAATTTCATCAGACCACAGGACATGTCTCCAAAAATATATGTCTTTGTTCCTGTATGCACGTGCAAACAGTAATCTGGCTTTCATATGTTTCTTTTGGAGTAATGGCTTCTTCTTGGCATGGTGGCCTTTCAGCACATGTTGATACAGTACTCGTTTCACTGTGGATAGTGATACAATCTTACCAGCTTCCGCCAGCATCTTCACAAGGTCTTTTGCTTTTGTTCTTGGATTGATATGCACATGTTGAACCAAAGCACGTTCATCTCTGAGATACAGAACCCATCTCCTTCCTGAGTATTATTATTATTATTATTATTATTTATTTTAAAGCGCCATTGATTCCAGGGCGCTGTACATTCGAGGGGGTTACATACATTACATAAGTCAAACGAGTACAGTGATAAGGGATAATGACAATTGGCATGACAGAGGGAGAGAGGACCCTACCCGCGAGGGCTTACAATCTACAAGTAGTATGATGGCTGGACATAATTGTTTGTACAAACGAAGGAGGTTTCTTCAGGTATCTGGAAATGTCACCCAAGGATGATCCAGACTTGTGCAAGTCCACAATTCTCTTCCTGATATCTTGGCTGATTTCTTTAGATGATGTTACGCACAGAAGCAGTGGGTTTCGGGTATTTATTAAAATATGTCCACAGTTGCGGTCCGCTCATGATCTGCCCCTCTCGGCTGCGTATTCCTACCTTCAGATTAGACACTTCATCTCCTCGACATTAAAATCCACCACAGTGTCTGCTCCCACTGTATTTGAAAAGATATGTCGGGCAGGACACTCCTCTAAAGGCCTGATATCCTCTATATATAAGCTTCTGATAGCTTCTAATCCCGACTCCCCAATAGTCCACTCGTATATGGCTAAGTGGGAGGAGTATCTGGGTTCCCCCATCTCCAGAGACACCTGGCAGGTGATATGGGAGCAGGCAGCCCGCTCATCTCTCTCTGCTCAAACTAAAGAAAACCAGTACAAGATATTGATGTATTGGTATCACACTCCTGCTCTCCTACATAGACTTAAATCCAGTATTCCGGACTGTTGCTGGAGATGTGGGGATCCGGGGGCGAATTTACAGCATGTGTTTTGGGACTGTAGAGGGATACGGCCGTTTTGGTCAATAGTTCAGACTCTGGTCAGTGATATCACAAAGGTTAGGGTCCCTCTTACCCCGCAGACCTTTCTTCTAAACGTTCCTTACGCCCCCCCTAGGCCGTAGGATGGGAAGACTCTTCCTATATATAGTGACCGCTTCTAAATGTCTTATTGCTAGATTTTGGAAACAAGCATCTACTCCCACTCAGCACGACTTAAGTCTCCGTTTGCAAGAAGTTAGACGAATGGAATATCTTACTGCTCTATCTCACAACCAACTGGACCTATTTGATCTTATTTGGAAACCTTGGGATGTTTACTGTATTCTTCACAACTTGTAATTCTCTACTTGGTATAATTGGATTGCAAATCTAATATCAGGAGCCTCAGTTCTTCCTTATGTGTCTTGTTATGAGTCTTCCCTCGCGGCCCCCCCCCCCCTTCCCCGTCTTGTTAGTTTGTATTCGTGTCTTGTAAGTAACCTTATTACTTTAGCCGTTTATTGGTCTGCTTCTCATGGGCTCCAGAGGAGAGCGCTACTGAGTTATGGACTAAGAATGTTTTCTATTGCATCCTTTGAGCTTTACTTGTACTATTTTATACTTTGTATTTATTACTCTGATTGCACAGTATCTCTTTGATAGTTCTCTTACGGCTCTATTGATTGTATTTTTGTATTGAAAACCTTAATAAAAATTTACAGTTAAAAAAATAAATAAAATATGTCCACAGATGTTTCTCAGTAACTCAGATGTTGCCAATAAACCAGAAGCTTTCAAACACATGCCATCATCATATGTGCTGTCCCAGATTGTTTAAAGGCATAGTAATCCTAGTGTATGTAAACTTTTGACTTTGCAGAAAGTAATAAAAATGTCTTAAAATTCTATCATTATTCTGGCATTTGGCAAATATAAATAATTTGGTAATTCTAATTGACTTAAAAACGGGTAAGGTTTATTCTGATATCGTTATATAATGAGAAAAACATGCACATGTGTATTTTTATAGTGTGTATGTAAACTTCTGGTTCCAACTGTATGTTAATCCAGCATTTCAGAGGGTTTTAGACTGGGTTTCAGCCCTAGCACTTACCATTGTTGGAACAAAGAAAAATTAGATCTCTCCATTAACTTTGTCTGTTCTTTATGTGCATCCAACATAAGTAACAGTTTAACAAAATAGTTCCATAGAAAGCTGGGTTACCCTGCTAGTATGTGAAATAATGCACTATGCCACTGCCAGAATGCATACACATTCAGTGTGCTGCAGGGATGCCAACCTTGAGATTGTCCCGTGTTTTACAACTCTTCCTGAACAGCTCACGTGACATCACTACAAGTTTCATTAGCACTTGTAAAACAGGCAACACAAGAAGTAATTTAGTCTGCAATCACTGGGGTGTCATCCAGATCATGTTTTAAAGGGACACTACCATCAAAACTTTTCTCACCTTGACAAGCAATATGCAGCTATTAGGTGGTTGTTTTTTTTCTTATAATTTTTAAAGTTCCTCTATGTACATGACTTCTTGGTTTGTCTCTGTGAGCTCTGATAGCACAGCAGTGGGAGGATGGTTCTTTTTCGAGGCCGGATATGGCCTGAGAGGTGTGGGTGTTATCTACTGGATCTAATAAGTGTGAAGAAACCCCCCTGCATATAAAGATTAACCCATTAAAGGGGTTTTGCCACCATGTAATGTTGACGTGGGAACCTCCAAAATGGGTATTTAATCACTTTTCTAAATATATGTGATTAAAAAAAGTGAAAACTCTGAGAGCTACAGCATTTCTCAACCCCCCTTGGTTACCACAAAGCTTCCCCTAGTCACGACCCAGGAGCTGAAAGGCCGCGCTTGCGTGAATTACTTCTTATCTGATGACAGGCAGAATGAATGGTCTTTTAAGGCACCGGGTAGCAATATGTTTTCTTTTGTATACAGAATAACTAGCTGTAGTGTTATTAGATCCCTGCTTTATCTGATGAAGAAGCTTTCAATCTGCTGTTTAGAATAGGTGTTCTCTTTTGTATACAGAATTCACAAGTTAAAGTTTGATTATTTGAGTGAACATGTCACAGGATCCCCTTATGCAGGCTCTGTGCTCTGGCTGTGTGTGTCTGTGTGCGTCTCTGTCAGCTCGTGATTTGTTTACATTACATAAGCTGCTTAGCAGATAAGGTTTCTCCTGACAGTGCCGTCTGAGGCTCTGTGTCTTGCTGTATTGAATCCACTGTTGTACTGTTTATTAGTTCACTTAAGTTTTGAGACGCTCCCTTTGGATTCCTCACTCCCCCCTCCCCTCTCCCTCTCTCCACTGCAGCTTCATGACTCAGCGTGATTTGTTGACATCTTGCTTTCATACTGAATAGAGGTCAGTACTTAGTCTGGTGGCAAATCCCCTTTAAGGCACCCTGAAGTTCCTGAACTCATGATTCACTGCCTATTAATGCACCCTGATGTTCCCTGAACATCATGACATCTTTCTGTCTCCCTGTGCAGAGATAAGATGAAAGCTCTATGCTAATTGCTGTTTCTGGCAGCTAATTAGCTCAGTTACACACAGCAGGTGATCAATCATTGAAGTCCTGTGATCCCCATGCTGAGGATGCTGGGATTGGTCAGTCAGTCTGCTGACTCACCCATTACAGCTGATTCACTTCCCAGGGCTCTGCTCTGTGTGAGAGTGAGGAGATGGTATTTCTGTGCTGGGTCCTAGTGCCCTGTGCTGGGATCTGGGCTGTCACAGCCTGAAATACTTTATTAACCCCTCCACTGCCTAATCACTTCACTGCCCCTGTGATCTATATGTGGCAGCTGTCTGATCAGACCAGTTTGCCACTTTCAAGTTCCAGCAATTTTCTGCCAGTGATCATCACTGGCTCATACAGTGAAAAACACACACAAAAATGAATCCCCTTCATTGCTAAGTCCCTGTTCCCCTCACTCATATTGTTATAGCTGTCTGATCAGTTAAAAAGACAGCTTGTAACTTCTGTTCCCACATCTGTCACTGCCCATCACTATCCTAATAAAGCCTGAAAAATACTCTAAAACAAGAAGGTGCTCCTTCAATTCTGAGGCCTGTGGAAGAGTCAAAAAGCGTATATGGGCCACAAGTGGGGTATTTCCAAAAACTGCATAATAAGGAGAATCATTATTGAGTTGCGATTTCTTGGTAAAATCTACGGGGTTCCAATGAATAATGAACAAAAATCGGAAATCTGCAAAAAAGTTACATTTTTGAAATTTCACCTTCGCTTTTCATTAATTTCTGCGAAATACCTAAAGGGTTAATAAACTTCCTAAATGCTATTTTGACTATGTTAAGGGTGTAGTTAATGAAATGGAGTCATTTATGGGGGTTTCTAACATACAAGCCCCTCAAAACCACATCAGAAGTGGCCTGGTTCCAAAAAAATCTGTTCTGCAAATTTTCCTGAAAATGTTAAAATTTGCTACTAAATTTCAAAGCCCCCAAATGTCTTAAAAAATAATAGGATGTTTAAAAAAATCATGCCAACACAGAGTAGACATATGGTAGATATTCATTATTTACTATTTTGTTTGGTGTGACTATGTGTCTTGCACACAGAAATTTTTTAAACTTTGAAAATGGCAAATTTTTCCAAATTTTCACAAAATTTCGATATTTTTTACACCTAAACAAGGATTTTATCGACCAAAATTAATTGCTAAATTAAAGCACAATGTGTCACGAGAAAACAATCTCTGAATCACATGGATAGGTAAAAGTGTTGAAAAGTTATTTACAGATAAAGTGGCACATGTCAGATTTGAAAAAAAGGGCTTGGTCCTTAACGCCAAAACAGGCTTCGACCTTAAAGGGTTAATACATTATGCTTTTCTCATTTCCTTGTGGCCTAATCTAATCTATCCCTGTCCAGAGAACAATAGAGTGATAATTATGTTTTAACCCCCTATTGTATTGAGACTATATAGAGATAAGCTGCACTAAAGTGAGCTAGATCTGCCCTGCTATTCAGTTTTATTTCTTTACTATCACAGCTAAAAAAAACGACAAAATTTTACATGTAATGTTTAATTGGATAGGACTGCCAAAATAGAAAAATACTGCCACAAAAATTCTAAAAAAATTTTTTTCCAGGAATATTGGTTTTAACAAAAAACACTATATATTGGTCTGAGATTCTCAAAATTGTAAACTACCATACCCATCCCATTCAGACCCTGATGTTCTCCACCTGCACTCTGTACTACATATTTACAAAGGAGTTAAAATAAATCTTCAAGGTGTCCGCATATCCAAGGGATTCCATAAAATGTATTAGTGAATACAAAACAGTGCACCTTTTAGTACTCACTTTATAACATTTTATGGAATCCTTTTTATATTCTGACGTCTTGGAGATATTTTTTCTAAATACCTGTGAAGGTGAGCTTGGAATGACTCATCAGAGGGAAGACTGGTACATTCTATTTTTTACATTGGGGCTTCTTCCATTGTTTTGTACTTTTAGTTTACAAAGGAGTTTGATGATATGATATACCCTCTTTCCCCGAAAATAAGACAGCGTCTTGTATTAATTTTTGATCCTAAAGATGTGCTATGTTTTATTTTCAGGGGATGTCTTATTTTTCCATGAATAAATTATAGCATGCTATACTAGTGTGTATGTGTGTATATATATATATAAGTTTAGAGTCACAAACCATAGGATATATGTATGTAAAGGACATTTTATGGCAGCTGCAGTGAATTATCTCAAAGGATGGCAAATGTGACATGCTGGGACTTGTGGAACTAGAAGTCCCAGCATTCCCCATCAGCCATCCTGTGAGATGTGTGTTTGTCAGTATCATTGCTCTGTTCTCCCCCCTCTTCCCTCTGTTACTTACATGTACTTTCTGTCTACTCTCCTTTGGATGTTCGGGACCTGTGGTGACATCACAGTCACATGACCTCCCTTCACAGGTCCTTCAACCCTCTAATGATTTCCGCTATGTCTTATTTTCGGGGGTGCCTTATATTAGGGAATTCAACAAAATCTCTGCTATGTCTTACTTTCGGGGGTGTCTTATTTTTGGGGAACCACGGTATGTAATATTTTTATTTTATCACCATTAATTCTGTAAGAGCTGTAAAACTAAAGGGCTTCAAATACATAACATGAGACCAGTACAAAAACAATATTAGCACTAAATAACAAACTGATACAAGAGGAGAGAGAACCCTGCCCACTAGAGCTGACAATCAGACTACAATGGAAGAGGAAGGAGATAGAAGGTGAGGGACAGAGATGTTTGTAAAGGATGAGAAGAGTCTGATGTTTTGTGGTATTACTCAATACTAACTCATAAAGGAAAGATGTGTATCACAGACTACACCTCCAGTATGACATCAACTTTATTAAAGTCTCACACGATAAACCAAGATAATGATTCATTATAAAACTTGTACTCAGGGCCAGGACAACAGGTAGGTGACCGCCTAGGTCACCATTTCATCCTAGGCAGGAAAGGTGGTGTAAGGAGTGCACTTGTTTGCCTAAGGTACCAGAATACCTTGTCCCAGTCTTACTTGTACTAATTTAACCATCCTTAGTGATACAATAGTTACCAATTATACAGAGCTGCCGAAAACTTCACAAAAATACAAAATGTACAGTAAGTGTAAATAATACAGTTCTAGAGATCAATTAGATTTCAGATGTTCAACTGTGGTGGATGTTATTTGTTTTATAGAATATATGATAGTTGTCTGATTTGAAGGGCATTTGGTAAACCACATCATACCACATTTACCATGTTGTGCTGGTGCTATTCATTAGTATATATATATATATATATAATATATATATATATATATATAATATATAAATATATACTAGGGATAAATCATATTAAACTATAGTTGCAACTTCCTTTAGTCACCTGAGAACAACAAGAATGGGTATGCTCACCTGCAATTTGATGCTCCTAGGGAGGGATAGAGCAAAACACCGCCACCGCCTTGTGGCTAAAACGAATCCAAGAAAGTCCATGTGCTGCTTCAATATCCACTACCCAAAACCATTCAAAAATAAATAAATTGTATTGAATTCAGAAAAATGTAAAAAACATACAAAAGTACAAAAGCCCAAGCATGGAAGAGCAGAGTTATGACATGCGTTGGATGAAACTGACGCGTTTCGAAGCCTGCGCTTCTTAATCGTAGCTAAATACACAGATGATTTATGCTCGGGTTTAATATCAACCCTCCGTATTGGGGGCAGAGATTTTTAAAAGGGATGGGGTTTGATTTTTTTTTTTTTTAAATTTTTAAAAAGGAAAAAAGGGAAAAAATTAACCCCATTAACATAACCTTTATTGCTCAAGTAAAAAATAAATTATTAAAAATTTATAAAAAATTGGGGAAATATTACCATTCATCCTACAGAAAGGGGTGGGGGGGTCACTTTTTTCCCCCCCCAAAAAAAAAAACCCCCCCATTTAAAATTTTAAAAACCACCGGGATCATTTTTCCAATTATCAACCCCAAAATTAAAAAAATAAAAATTACATGGGAAAAATAAACATTCAAGATCAAAAAGGGCCGGGGGGGAAAAAATTTTTTTTTGGAATTTAAAAAACACCCCCCAACCTTTTTCCAAGATAAAAAAATTTTTAAAAAAAAAAAAAAAAAAGGGGGGGGGGGGGGGGAAATCAATTTCTTTTCCCCCTTCCTTTACACCAAAACAAAAAATTATGTCCCCAAAAAATTTTCTCCGGGGGGGGAAAAACCCCCCACCCCCCCCGGGTAAAAAGAACCCAAAAAAAAACCCAGGGGTTTTTTTAAACCCCAAAAACCTTTTAAAAAAATTTTTTTTTTAAAAAAAAAATTAAAAACCAAAAAAAAAAACCCCCAAGGGGAAAACGAGTTATGAAGGTTAAAAACTGACGCTTTCGAAGCCCGCTTTTTAATCGATTACACAAATTTTTTTCCCTTTTTTTTTAACCCCTTTTAAATAGTGGGAAGTTTAAAAAAGGGTTGTTTTAAAGAAAATTAAAAATTTGTTTTTAAATTTTCCCGAGTTAAAATTTCATCGGGGGTTTCTGAATTTCGTCATCTGAAAATTTTCTGGGGAGTCTAAAAACCCCTCTCCGAAAGGGGATTTTCCCAGATATATCCTCCTCAATTATTAAAACATGTTGGTAAAAAAAGTGCAGGTTTTTCCTAAGGAAAACTTTTGGCCCGGGAAATACCACCTTTTTTCCCTCTGCACCGGGCCCAAAACTAGGACACCTTACGGAAGTTTTTTTAGACTCCGAAAAAATTTTCAGATGACAGAAAAATTCAGAAATACACTGATGAGTTTTGTTAGATAGAGGAGGGTTTAAAAAAACTGACTTGGATATAGCCCCAAAGGGGGTTTTAAAACCCAAAATAAGCAGTCTTTTGTCTAAAGAACATCGGGTGAAAGGGGTTTAGCACACTGGAGATTTTGTAAATTTTAGTACTACTTTATAACAATTTAAAAGATCTTTCTATCATAAAAAAACATCTGCCAGTTCTCCGTGTGTCGGGGACTACATATCTGTTTTGGGACAGGGATTCGATATGTATCCAAAAAAAGCCCCCCCCTTGGGTCATACTTTCCCCCCTTTTTTTCAAACCCCACCCCCCATCTCCCTTTTCATGGGTTTAAATAGGGTTTTTTAAAGGGACCAAAATATGCAAAAGATGTCGCTTTCCAAAATTCCAAACCCGTTTTTTCTTTTTCAAAAAAAACTACCGAAAAGTTTTTATAAATTTAAATTAAAAATTGTTTTTATTTGTGGTTTTGTGGAGGAGTTTAGGTTGTACTTCTTGTATTAAAATTAGAATTTTTAAGGGAAAATCAGATTGTATAAAACTAATATATAATAGTATTTCTTATGGTTCAAAAATTTTTTTTTGGAGAAATGGGGAGAAATTAGGTTAATTTGGGAATTTTTTTAAAAAAAACATTTGGGTTGGTGATTGTTGAATTTTTTAGAGGGGGTTTTGGGGTTTTTTGGTTTTTGTTGGTGGGTTTTTTTTTTTTTTTTTTTTTTTTGTGGTTTGTTTTTATTTTTTTTTTTTTTTTTTTGTTTTTTTTTGTTTTTTTTTTTTTTTTTTTTTTTTTTTTTTTTTTGTTTTTTTCTTTTTCTATTTTTGATTGTTCTTTTGATTCATACCAATTGTGGTACTAATAGGCTTCCAAAAAAACGGGTAACGGAGGGTGATATTTTAAACGGGGATAATCTCTTGTATTTAGCTACATTTAAAAACGAGGCTTCGAAAAAGCGTCAGTTTCATCCAACGCATGTAAACTCGCTCTTTCCATGCTTGGGCTTTTTTTCTTTTGTATTTTTTTAATTTTTCTGAATTCAATAAAATTTATTTATTTTTTAAAAGGGGTTTTTGGGTAGTGGATATTGAAGCAGCACCTGGACTTTCTTGGATTCCCTTTAGTCACCCTTACATAAAATCAGTAAGATTGTTTTGACCATGTTTAACAACCTGATAACTTAAAATTGTGAAGAAAACTTTATTCCTTTGTTTTTATACTGATTCTTTAAAACAAATTTAAACCCCAAATGTTTTTTTTTTTTTAAATTTTGGGCCTATTTTCCCTTAGCCCCCCTTTTTTGGAAATCCCTTTAAAGTTTCCCCAATAAATTTCCCCGCTTCGTGCTTTGGGCTTTCAATAGAATTTGTGCCCCTTTTTTTTATGACACAAAATAATGTTCATATGGGTCGTCCAGCAGAGGAAAATTCATCTCAAGAGTGGCTAAAGTGGGGAAAAAATAAAATATATATATTTTTACCTACCTACCTGTACCTTGCCACTCTGGAGCCCTTGGAAGTAAAGAGGAGTGGGTTCCCGGGGAGCTCCAGAGCAGCAGGGGACAGGTTTGTGTAACTTTTTTCTTATTTTTCCCTACCCTTGACCCATTTGGGTTTAATTTTCCTCTACTGTACAACCCATTAAATGGATGAACATTCTGGCTTAATGAAACGTAACTAATTAATGGACATATATTTTCCCAGAGAATAAATCATAGAATAAAAATGAAATGACTAATTTTTGTATTTTTAAAATTTTGGGAAAAAAAATACAAAACCAAAACCCGAAGAAAAAGGGTATGTTACTTTTTGCAGAATTTCTGCAGTTAAAATGGTGTTCAAAGTGGGGTTTTTTTTCCCAAATTTTGTTGAAAAAAAAAAAAAACTATTTCTTACCACCCCAAAAAGCCCCCGGGTGACAAAAGCTGTGGTTCCCCTGCTTTTCCCCCGGGCACTTGGGGGCCCCGGGCAGTGGAAAGTGTGATTACATGTGACTACTGTAGTCTCAGATTGGGTGCAGAGTATACATGATTACACAGAATCAACGGCTAGAATTACATAAACTAGAGAGGGACCAGAAGGGGAAGATGATTAGTGTGTATAATCTATTTATTTGAGCAAAGTTTGAAAATCTGGATAAAAAAATTTGCAGCCTACCTGCTACATACAAATTCTCAATTTGCAGATGAAAGGGGAAGTTCTTGCATATCTTACCAAGCTGTTGAACTTTGACAATAAAAAGAAAATTTTGAATCCAGCAGCGCTTTACAAACAAATAAAGTAAATAACTACAGGCAGTCCCCGGGTTACGAACGGAATAGGGACAGTAGGTTTGTTCTTAAGTTGAATTTGTATGTAAGTTTAGTTTTGGGGAAAATTTAATTTAAAGTAAAATCCAGCACAAAAGGTTTTTTTATTTTTTTTGTTTTTGGATAGAGCAGGGAAAGGGGTTTTTTTCCCTTTTTTTTTGGGCCCCCCTGTGCCTTATTAAGAAATTTCACCCCCCTTTTACCTCCTGTGCTACTCTGGGATGCCCGGAACTTGTCCCTTCCCAGCCAAAACTGCTTGGAAAAATAGGAAATTTTAAATGTCAGCTTCCCCCAAAAAGTCTCCGTTTTTTAACTAGGGACAGATATAATCGGAAAGGGGTTTAAGTGGGGCTGCCTTTATTAAAGTGGTACGGTCCTGTGATGTAAAACAGGACATGTTGGGGCTTTGATTAAGAGAACAGGAACGCAAGACAAAATTAAGATTGTAGGATTTAAAACATTCAAGCCATGGTGCCACCTGGTTTGAATGTAACCACAAAGCTTTTGTGCCTCTCAGGAGATTTGCAGCCTTCCAGACTGCTGTGTGATGGTATGGGAAGAGGTTCAGTAAATTTGTCTGTTTGAATTACAATGGTCTACAGTTGTCTTCATGTAATAAAGGAATCATAAACCCCTCGCTACATATGAGCTTCCTGTATTCATGATGATATGAAAGTAACTAAGGTCTGCAATAAAATTGCATGATCCTTTAGTAATACTATCTGAAATAGCTTCTCTGTGGAGTTTTCAGCTTGCCCATAATAAGTCGTCATAATTTGTCTAAATGTTGTCTAAAGTATGTAAAACAATGCATGTGTGAAATACTAAGCAAAGATTGATTCAGTGTTTACTTTCTTGGTTTAATGCCCGGAATGTGTTTGAAATTTTCTTATCTTTGGTGCCAGCTAGATTTATACTAGGAAATAAACGAAAATAAAGTAACCTTGCTTCAATCTAGTCATAATTTGAGAGCATTAAAGGGGTTATTCCACAAAAAATTATTGAGGGTACTCACTGCTGGGAGATTATTAGAATTAGGTTCCTGAGTTGCTTTTTCGTTCTCATCACATGAGTGCAGTGAAAAGGAGTTTGAATAGAGTGGCAGGGAACATGTACCGACTGCTGTCCCATTCAATATTAATGGGGCAGACAGAAAAAAGTTACAATACTGCCACGGTGCACACCGTGAACCCTATTTCAGGCTGCGGATGTACCCGTGTCCCTTTTGCTGTTCCCATTGTGGGCCCCCTCTAGGGGTGTTGTGGCGGGCAGTGTGCCTGCTGTCTGGTCCTCTTGCCATATACTCACCTTTCACAGCTCCTCTCCCTGCTGCTGTGCCGACTGTGGCGTCCGTCGGCAGTTACAGCTCACCTGTCAACCATGAAAATGCACTCTTCGTGTTATATATATGCCATGTTGGGAGATATGTGCAATATTGCTATCTACTTAATGTAAATATACCATTAATCATTAAAAAGAAGAAAGTAGAAAAATGTATTTGAAGTGACTGTGTTTGCTTATATCTACGGCAATAACTTTGTTAAGTGTGTACAGCTCACCTGTCCTCACTCTTGCTCCCTGCCTGGCATCCTATGCACGCCCCTAGGACTTGCGTGGCAGTGCACAAGGATTTAAAGGGATAGTGTCCCAATGACCTGGCCAATGACCTGTGTCCTGCCCTGTCAAAAGGAACTTCCTGCATCTTCCTCAGTGTCAGCTCATTAATGTCCTTCATAGAGCTTGACCCCTGCCTGCTATGTAGGTGCTGTTATTCCAGTACCCTGCATTAACTGTGGGTCACTGTTGTTCCTGCCGCTGCACCAGTCTGCTATTTTATTGCTGTTATCCTGCCGCAGTACCTGCCAGTTACCTGCCTGGGACCTGTAAGCATCTATAGCTACACCTGTCTGTGACCTGTCACCTCTGCCAGCACCCAGCCCCTCATCCTGCACATCGGCTGTCACCGCGGGTAGCCATGTCAGGGGTGGCGACCTCGGGGTTCCTTGCAGTGAAGTTCGCCCTTGCGAAGTTCGCCCGGTGATGACTGGGGGCCCCTTAGACAAAGCTCCCTGGCATGGTCTCTACTTGTATCCGGTGATCACAGAGGATCCACACAATACCTGGCATTCTACCCCATTAGAACGTGACAAATACTTGTTTTTTCGTTGTCCGCAAATAATTTAAAGGAGTTCTTTCATCTCACACATTGATGACACCTCTGGGACCCACCCTTATTTCATAAACAGGACTCCAAAAGTCTTCGTTCAGTTTGGAGAGTTGGCCGCGCTTGAACAGAATAGAGAGTGTGACCTACTTCCCCATCTGATTGAAGATTTTCGAGGGTAATTTCCAAGATTAGTCTGTTTTCTAGAGGTGGGAACTACTATCAGTTTAATGGCATATCCTATTGATATGTATAATCAAAATGTGAAATGGAAACACCTTTTAAAGTAAGTGGCAAACATAGTGGACACTTTTCCCATTTAAGGGGGAATGGCCAAAAAAAACCTACTGTTTAAATCATGCGTTTATATTAAACACTTTTTTTGTTTTGTATTTTATTGAATTTTTCAATAATAAAAAATAATTTACAAATAAAATGAGCATACAGTATTTTACGAAGTAACACAAGATGAATATCACAATATAAGAACCAAAAGTGATCCATCTTATAACAAGAATGTACAGAACATTATGACAGGGAGACACAAGACAAGAAACATTAGGGATCAGCAAGTATCAAGAAGTATGGATTTGCAGTTTAAATTGATGCAAAAAAAAGAAGAAAAAAGAAAATTTTAGGTAACGAAGCATACTTTAGGAATCCCAAGGTTTCCAGATGGAGTCAAAGGAATCCAACCTGTTATTAGAGCTGTAAGGTGAACCATATCCCTACTCCTTAGTATGAACAAAACAGTTTTTGGGTGGTAAAGTTTGCCCCCAACATTTTCATTAGGCCACTTTGGCTCTTAATATATATAGGAATAATCTTCCCAGTTTACACTCTAAAGGACATTATGGAATATTGAGAATATAGGTATGCGGAGTGAGAGGAACTCTGATGTGAGATCCCAAATCAACGACTCGTCTTGCCTCCAGAAAGGGATGATCAAAGTACAGTCCCAAAAAATATGTTGAATATCTGTCGCAGGGTTTTTCCCAAACCCAGCAAACACCACTGCATTGATTCAACTTTTGCATTAAAAACTGGGGTGTATACCAAAAACTTCCTATTTTGTATTGGGTTTTGCTTTTTCGAAAAGACAAAAAAACAGCATGTCCCCGGTGCGTGACGGCTTTCCGTCCACGGCCGCGCTTGCCACCTGGTCTCTGGCGCCGCGGTCCAAGTGTCTGGCTGCAGGCGCGTCCACTCCAGGCTTCCTTTTTCCACTGCCTGATCCCATGGCCCCTTCCTGCTTCCTGTCATTCCTGCGTGCTCCTCAATGTCCTCCTGCTGCGAGATGCACCTTCCTCTGCCGGCCACTAAGGGCGCGTTGCGTTTTTTTTGGGTTTTTAAAAGGGGCCAGGGGCCCACAATAATTTACCTCTACCAATCCCCTTTTGGCGGGGGGTTTTTAAATCTGCTTCCGGGTGTCTTTTTCCCTAGGAGTCCTGTTGTGCGTCCCAGTGAATTTCTATTTACACAAAAAAACTGTGTCCCGGGGGCTCTATCCCAACCTGTCTGCCCATTGTTCTACATGCTTTCCTCCCATCTTATCCTATTTCTGCCCCATTTCTGGTGGGCCTGTTTCTACCCTCCTGCTTCAGTTGTCCCCCGTGAACCCTGCGTGGGGTTTAGTGAAGGGGGGTTTTCCCTGTGGCAAAGTCCACCCTGCCTTGCGGCAGGCTCCGGTAAAGACAAGGGTCCTTTATAATCCACTTCACGGCGCAGGTTACGTCAACCCTATGACCAGAGAATCCACCTTACATTCTTAGTGCCTTTGTGACAGAGCAGCTTGTTTCCAAGTAGTTTGCTATGTTTCACTCGACAAAGGGGATCCTAAATAATCCTCCCATTTAACATACGTTAACCCAAAAATAGCTAAAAAAATTTTTTCCCGGTTTATATCATCACGGGGTCCTTTTTCAGCGCTGTGATGGCCCACCCGGCAGGGACAATTCATTTTTACGCGATTCCTCTGGGGGTCACATACAGTAAAAGAACGAGTTTGGGAACACATGGCGCGCTGTGCCAGTTGCGTCACGTCGTGCGTGTATGCGACTCCTGGGAGCACATACACTTAATATCCGGTCACCCATGGGTGTTGGGCACTGCTGTGGGGGGGCTTGGGGGGACCCTTTGGCTGTATGCGATTTTCGGGGGAGTGTATACAGCCAAATATTCTTTTGGGGGCCCGAGACGACGCTCCCTGTTAAAAAAATTTCCGGAGGCTGCAAGCAGACTTTGTGGCTCCCCCAGAGTTTTTGGGCACGGCAGCGCGCAATGTCATCACGCGCCTGCGTGGCCGATGACATCAAGCCCCCGTCCCGTAGACTGAGCGCCTAGGGAGAGCGAAGATAAAGGGGAAGTGCTTGTAATTTTTTTTTTCTAAAAAGCCCTGCCTATACCTGCCTATAGGGACACATACCTGCCTATAACCTGCCTAAGGGACATATAACTGCCTAAACCTGCCAAATCCCTTAACCCGCCCAAGGGGGCCCATACCTGCCTATAATAGCCTACCCGCCTTAAGCATATTACTCCTATACATAATGGGGGGCATATACCCCCTAGGGGGGCATATACTTGCCTATACCGCCTAGGGGGGACATCAAACTGCCATGGTGGAATATAATTGCCCATACCTCCAAGGGGGACTTTTTAACTGCCTTTTACCGTTATGGGGGGTATTTTTATTTTTTAAATTTACCAGTAGCCCCCCGCATTTTCCACTCTAGGCTTATACTCGAGTCAGTAAGTCTTCCCAGTTTTTTGTGGCAAAAGTAGGTGCCTCGGCTTATACTCGAGTCGGCTTATACTTGAGTATATACGGTATATGCATGCTGTACTGGCAACTCCAGAAGTGGGGTAATTAATATCTGTTATATTGCTGAAATCAATCCTTTAGTGGAAACATCCATACGGCAGATCTTCTCAAAGGCAGTGGGTTGAGAAACTGTGTCAGTGGCAAGTTCTGACCTAATAAGAGAACCACACCTCCACTGTTTATAATTGCCACACTCCCTCCCAGCAAGTGCTGGAGGACATAATGGCAGGGAGGATCTTGCCATTTATTATTACATATGGTTATCCTCCATTTGATCACTTAGGGCGACATATCCCAATACGAATGCGCCATAGTTTTGGTGTATTTTGTGCCACAAAAACTTTTGATGCCATATTCTCGATATAAATGAACTGTAATATACCAAAACTAGTCGCATTATGCACCAGGCACGACACATTGTAATACGCCTAAAAAGGTGCCTAAAACATAGTAGCAATGATAGTAGCAATAATAATGCAATGCGCCTATCGAGGCGCATTACATACACTAGTAATGATATGTCATGTGCCTCCGGAATGCAATGCACCTCGATTGGCGCATTACATACACGCAATGATACGCTATGCTATTGCGCAATGCAACTTTTTAGGCTCATTAAGTGCAACACGTATGAACTATTTTTAAACAGGCACACTCCAATATTAGGCGCATTATAGAGCGCCCGCAGCACTTTATAATGCACCTGAGATCGGGGGGTGGGGCGTGCGGGAGGCGGGGTGCACTACAATCGTATGAAGCTACACATTTATAGCTTCAGTACAGCAAATCCAGGCGCATTACTGCTGCAACAGTGGTTTACCTGAGGCAGAATTGTTGCTTGGTAGCTAGAAAGCGCTAAATCTATGACCCGCAATAGAACAGGCTCATAGTTTCAGGCGCATTCTATGCTACTAATGTGTGCAAAAAAATTATGCCTGGGCACCAAAAATCATACATGTCGCCCGAAGTTTCACCCTAAGTTTACTATGCAAGGTATACTAGACGCCAGATTTTTGAAAGGCTCGTACTTTCAGGTGCACTTTACACTGATTAAATGCGCCCGAAAACTGCTGCAGCAATGCAAATTTCCGGACATTTCACCCATAATGTTTAATCTGTAGATAGGAGAAGGCACACGAGGGTGAGAGATCACGACTGGACTGGAAATCAGGAAAGGACTTCAATTTTAGGATTCAATAATCTACTATATCCTCAAACAGCCTCTCATCCACCGTGCCATGCATTAGTAGAGGGTGAAAGAGTTAATTGGAGATGCTTCATAACATAGAGAGCATTTCTCATAACATCTCTTTCAAATATTCGTGGTTAAGATCCATAGAGCTTAACAACGGGACATCAGATTTGGAGGTTGTAGTTACCCAGAGGAATGAGTTAGGTTGAACGGGGGTTACGGTATCCACAATTTCTCTATTTCATTCCATCTTGGTTGAACCAACCAATCTGGAATGATTCATAACTGGGCCCAATAAGATTTAACAATATCTGGAACTGCTAGTCCCTGTTTAATCTACCTGCTAACAAAACACTTCTGGGTATTCTGTGTCTTTTACGGGCCCTCACAAAATGAATTAAATCTGATTGTAGGAACCTAAGAATTGTCGGAAGAATAGGAATTGGAAGGGTCTCGAATAGATACAGCAGCTTTGGCAACACTGACATTTTGATGGCAGCAATGTGGCCAAAAAGGGATAACGCCAATTTATTCTACCTTTCTAGCATTCTTTTAATTTAATTAAGTAGACTCCTAAGTATTTTAAAGCATCCATTTTCCAGCGATAGTTATAATTTGCCTTAAGTTGAGCTAGTTTCTCAGTGGGGATGCAAAGCTTTAGTTGTGGTGGTATTGATCTTGCATCCTGAAAGCAAAACTGAGTCAAAAGAGTATGTAGGTTTGGTAGGGTAACTATGGGATTGGTTAGAGTTAACAGGACATCATCGACATATAAAGCGATTTTAAAAACCTTACAACTCCAATGTCCCGGTGTAATTTACCTTCCGCCGCCAAAAACTCTATACAAAGGGCAAAAAGTAAAGGGGAAAGGGGGCAACCCTGTCCCTGTTTTGTATTAATGGGGACATTGCATGAGGTAATCTAATTGTGGCTGAGGGGCGGGAACAGAGCCCCTCAAGTGCAGTAACAAAAGAACCCCCAATCCCAAATGCTTTTAAGGTGCTAAACATAGATGGCCAGTTAAGGCAATCAGAGGCTTTTTCTGCATCTAAACTCAATACTAAAATGGATTCTTGTCTTTTATTTAGAATATCAATTAGGTCAATTACTCTTCTAGTGTTAGTGTACCATGATATGCGTGATAGGAGAGCCTAATAAAAAGGAATTGTAAAGCGCTACTAAACATGAAAGTAGTTAGGATTGGAAAATTTGATAATGCAGATACGCAAGCCCATCTGTACCAGGTGCTTTTCTAGAAGGGAGATTTTTAATAGTGTCTACAATTTCTTTGTCTGTAATAGGGAGGTTTAAAGAGGCTAACACATCTGAACTAAGAATAGGTAGCTTATAGGAAGTTAAAAAATCCTGCAATAATGTCTCCTTTTCTAAGGGGTTATTGGGTAAGGAGTCAGCGATGTTATAAAGTTTGGAAAAATATGAGTGGAAAATATCTATTATAGAATTTGGCTCTTAAAAGGCACCCGTGTATTATCATTCAAAGAGTGTGGGGTCAGATGTTCTGCATCATCAAGCAGCATCCTAGCCAGGAGAGTATGGGCTTTGTTACCTTTTTTGGAAAATCTTTGTTTTGTGAATACCATTAATTTTTCAGCACTATACATGGCCAGAGTTTTTAGCTAAGAACATAGGTACAGTATCCGTCGTAGGGTGGGTCTGTCTAGTCCCATTGCCAACCTGTTTTCTAGCTGCCTAAATTCAGCTGAGTATTTGTTCCTTTGCAAGTTTCTTTTTAATCAGGTACCCTGTTCTATACATTTCCCCCAGAAAACAGCCTTGTGGGCTTCCCTGAGATTGGCACTTGAAGACATTGAACCTTTGTTAAGTTCAATTAACTTCTCAATTCTTCTCTATACACTGGGTTTTTAAGCAGAGATTCTTTAAGTCTCCAATGACAATTTCTAGCTGAAAAATTCATATTCCTAAGACTCAAACTAATCGCACATAGTCCAACCATGTTAGGCTAGTTCTACTCTGCATTGGACAAAAAACTCACTGAAAACCAAATCCTAAAACCATTCATAAAACTAAATTTTTTGTCCATTGCATGCAGGGCTGCCATCAGTCATCTATTAACCGTTTCAGAGCCCCATACAGCCAAATGAAATGGGGCCCCCACCCATTACTAGTTCCTATTTTTTAACATATCAGTGAGTTCCTTTTTGATTAGGGCCCCAGACAGGAGTACTGCCCTATTGGCACCCCTGACTGCATGTCAAAAACAGCTAAAAAAAACCAACCATTTTTTGGTGCATTTTGTGTTGTTTGGCATGTTTGTTGGACTTTTTTGGGCAGTTTTTGAACAGTTTTTAATGTATGCAAAATCCAAAAACCTTGTTAAAGACCTAGGCAGTTTTTCAGCAGAAACGTCCAAAAACCACCGAAAAACCATCCAGCGATGTACATAGACTTCATTAGCGCATTTTCTGTCCTGCTTTGTCATTTTTTGTTACAACAAGCAACCAGCAGAAAAAACAATCAGAAAAAAAACATTCTGTGGAGAGTACAGAACGTTTTTACTATTAAAGGCTATGGCACCTGTTTTTAGTCATTTTTTCAGTGGTTTTAGAAAACGAAAAACGCTGAGAAAACTACTGTAAATCTGTGCAGTGGAGACAGCCTTATAGTGCCTATACTAGCTGTGTCCATCATTCTAAGGGCCAGAATATTACCAAAAAATAGTTGTGAATGGCACTAGTGTGGATTAGAAAAAAAAAGGAATAAGCTTTTTCTGACAGATGGACTATCCTCCATAGGTCAAATAAACTGAATTTGTGAATCAGTTGGCTGAAGCCTCTAGCAAGGCTACCTTTAGTATAAGATCTAGTAGGGGAACCTCAAAAAAAAGCTTATCAAAGGTATCTGAAAAAAAACCAAATTAAAATCCCCACCCAGAACACCAGCGGAAGGGGGGAAACGGAATAATTTTAGAAAAATACGTTTAAAAAATCTAGTTTGCCTGGATCTGTGGGTTGATTGTTTAATAATTATGGAGAGCCATTTAGTATACCCTCTAAGATAAGGCAACAAAAGGAAGGGGGAGAGATCACACAAGACACATATATAAAGTACACAACATAGATAGTGTTAAGTAAGTAACAAGACTACCGAAATCCTGGAGAGATAGTATAAGAAAAAAAAAAAGAAGTAGTTTGACCTGATTAGTCAGTGTAGATTGTAGAAAGGAGACATATTGACGGGTGTGATCATGGGCAGTTTCAAGAGAATCCACTCCCTCACCCGTATGCTGCAGATCTTACCTTACTGAGGCAAATTCTGCCTTGAATGTCTCTTTAACCTCTACAAAAAGGCCTCTAAGATCTTCTTTAGTTGGAAGACAATTAAGGAAAGAATGCTAATCAGGGGTAATAGATATATTAGGACCTATTAGCCATGCCTCATCCAGAATAGATTCAGAAGAAGAGCTCCAATTTTGTAATGGCACAGTATCGTCATTAAGTGTGGATGCACACGCTCCTTTCTCTTCCAAAGGGTCAGGCCCAACCCTAGTGTCACATAGTGGGGTTTCATGGTGTTGTTGGCCCTCTTTTTTTGTTTCCCCTAGGGTGACATATTGGTAGTGACAGTATAGGGCAAAGTAGGAGTGAATGTAGGAGTGGTAGCGAGAAGAGAAAATTCAGTGATTCCTTGTACACTGGTGTTTGAGGGTATAAGGGAATCACAAGAGTTCAGTACAGGATGCCGAGTAGAGGTACCAGGATAGTGCTCGGCAACTGATCCAACTGTATTTCAGCGTTCAGAAGACTTCAGGGCGTAATGCTAGGAGGCCTCACCTTACTGTGTGGGCTTCATGCAGTTTGAAATCCCCAGAATATTTTGCCCCCACCATAATGTACCTCAGGAGGTGGTGGGGAGAGTCCCTGATTATGGAGAAGGATTCCTAGTATCTTTGTTGGGTGCTGCACGTGGGGAGTATGTAGTGCAGTCTGACCTGTACCTGCCGCGGAGCTCACAGTATGCCATGGAGGACTGTGTTCTCACCAGAAGTCTCCCTGGGACTTCTGCCCAGGTCACAGAGCATACCTAGAAAACTTTCCTATAGAAATTAATGGGTCTGCCCCTGTTTACAGGCTCCCATGTCCATGTAGCTGCTTTAAAGCATCTCTCTAAATGATATTAAAAGCAGCTCAGGCAAGATGACTGCCCCTATAATCATATAGAAAACAGAATTTAAAAAAAATTTAATATCAGAATATAAAAACGGCTAAGAAGGGAAGAATATATATATATCAGTATTTTGTTTTAAATAGTAAAATAAAATATTAGTGACAGATTCCCTTTAAACTTCTGCTTACTGCACTCATGTAGTGAGGAGAAACAGAGGTTTTAGGACCTAGTGTGGGTCCCAGCAATGGGGCCATTCACTTATCACCTACTGTATCCTCTGTAAAGGTTTGAGCTGTAATACCAGGCACAGCTACCACTGAAAGTATGAAGTTGTGCCTAGTAAACTATGAAAGTTTCTTGGTGGACCCTTTAATCCACTGATCTGCAATGTTGTTGACATTCAGCCCTCCACCCAACCCCATTATTCTAATACCAATGTCTTATACATATACAAGCAACATCTTTCAATATATTATTTGTACATCTAAAGCATTTTATTTCCATTGTCTCCAGTCCCTACCACAGGGACCTGAAGAAGGAAAGGACTAAAACAAACAAACATTGAAAAGGTCATGCAGAAGGTTAATAAGGGGGTATAAGTCAAATACCCATTCAAGTTCTGGTCATATCTGGCTGACAATACCTGTGGGTGCTATAATGGCTAGAAGACATCCACCATCTGACACACTTACAGCCTTTACTTTTAGTGTGGAATGTTTTCTGTAATGTTATTATGTAAGCTGCTTTTCCTTGGCTTTTGTGTGACATTCATATATAACATATTTAGAATTAAGATGAATTCCAGAGAATGGAGAGACTTAATAGAATGATTAGTCAGTGATTTTTGCACTGCATTAAACCATGTGTTTATGACAAGGTCAAACAGTCCCTTATTGTTTGTGTCCCGAGTTCAGTTAATGTGATGCCAATACAAAGAGTGATTTGTATGAGGCTTCTCCTGTGTAAGCAGAACAGTCCATAGTTAGAAAGAAAGTACCAAAGAATCCAGTTTCCTCTTAGCTACAAGAATGTTGATGGCAATTTTATTGTAATGATATATATTTTTTTTTTTTTTTTTGCATTTGTACATAGTGATTGTAGACTAAATTTTCTCTATTTCAAAAACTGTATTATTTAATTGGTTGATACAATTATAAGCAATACACTCAGGGCCGTTCCTAGGCTAAATTGCACTCAGGGCGAAGTGAAGAAATTTCGCCCCCATACCCGGTAAAATAATGCGCCACAATGCTTCACCAGATAGTTGCCCCTGTAGCCATGTAATACCCCCCTGTAACCAGACAGTAGCCCCAGCAGCCATGATAGTTGCCCCTGTAGCCAGATGGTTGCCCCTGTAGCCATGTAATACCCCCTGTAACCAGAAAGTAGCCCCAGCAGCCATGATAGTTGCCACTGTAGCCATGATAGTTGCCCCTGTAGCCAGTTGCCCCCTGTAGCCCTGCCAGTTGCCCCCTGTAGCCAGTTTTGCCCCCTGTAGCCAGTTTTGCCCCCTGCAGCTAAGGATAATAACATAAAAAAACTCACTTACCTTTCCGGGATCCCTGCAGCGCTGTCAGGTTCCGGGAGCCGGGATTCAGTGTAAGCGGCGTGACGCCATCATGCCACTTACACTCAGCTCCCGGGGTCTCCTGGGACGGAAGGGAACCGAGACTCAGCGTCGCAGGGGGCGTGGTGAAAGCCGTGCGCCCCCTGCGACGCTGTGTATGTATCAGCGCTGATACATACAGGTGAGGATGCAGGAGGTGAGCGATCTGTCGTGCCTCCTCCCTGTACCAGCAGCTGCAAGTGTGTGCAGCTGCTGGCTTTGACTCTGCACGGCTGTTTTACAACGGGCGTGCAGACTGCAGAGTCCAGGGCTAACCGCGGGGCGGGCGAGGCGGCCGGTGCCCCACTCGGGTGAGTGGAGCCCCGGCACCCCGGGCGATCGCCCGCCTTGCCCTCCCCTAGGAACGGCCCTGAATACACTAAATACACATTAATAAAATAGATATTGATACCACATTGATTAGCTTTTTACATGTAGGCAAAGGCAAATCTGTTCTCAAATACATTGCTGTTCTAATGTTTCTTCCTTTCAGAACTAAAGTAGTTCTTATTTTCTGCTTGTGTGACCAAAATCACGACCACCTCTCTACTTAAGCAGTGACTGGGATTGTGACGTCACTTCCAGCTGTGTCTTATGAGCTGCACATCGGTTTTTTTATGTTTCTTAGGGTATATTCACACGGGCTAATTTCATTGCGCATTTTGCGTTGTATTTGCGCTCTAATACGAACAGATGCACGCCGAAATTATGGTAATCCATAGTTCTCATAGATATATGTCCCTCATGTAATCAGAAATAGATTTTCCCCCCTGTAATATTTAGAAATAGATATGCCCCCCTGTATAATTAGAAATAGATATGGCCCCCCTGTAATTATTAGAAGTAGATATGGCCCTCTTGTAATAATTAGAAATATATATGGCCACCCTGTAATAATTAGAAATAGATATTGCCCTCCTGTAATAATTAGAAATAGATATGCCCCTCCTGTAATAATTAGAAATAGATATGTCCCTCTGTAATAATTAGAAGTGGATATGGCCCCCTGTTGTAATTAGAAGTAGATATGCCCCCCCTGTAATAATTAGAAATAGATATGCCCCCCCTTGTAATAATTAGAAATAGATATGCCCCTCCTGTAATTATTAGAAATAGATATGTCGCTCCTGTAATAATTAGAAATAAATATGGCCCCCTCTAGTAATTAGAAGTAGGTATGGCCCCCTTGTAGTAATTAGAAATAGATATGTGGACCCCTTTAATTATTATAAATAGATATGCCCCCCTGTAATAATTAGAAGTAGATATGGCCCCTTGTAATTATTAGAAATAGATATGCCCCCTCCCCCCGTAGTAATTAAAAATAGATATATGGCCCCCCTGTAATAATTAGAAATATATATGGTCCCCCTGTATTAATTAGAAGTAGATATGCCCCCCTGTAATAATTAGAAATATATATGGTCCGCCTGTTATAATTAGAAGTAGATATCCCCCTTGTACTAATTAGAAGTAAACATGCCCCCCTGTAATAATTAGAAATATATATGGCCCCCTCTAGTAATTAGAAGTAGATATGGGTTCCCCTGTAATAATTAGAAATAGATATGGCCCCCTCTAGTAATTATAAGTAGATATGGCCCCCTCTGTAATAATTAGAAATAGATATATGCCCCCCCCCTGTAATAATTATAAATATATACGGGCCCCCTGTAATAATTAGAAATAGATATGCCCCCCTGTAACAATTAGAAAACGTTATGCCCCCCTGTAATAATTAGAAATAGATATGGCCCCCTCTGTAATAATTAGAAATATATATGGCCCCCTCTAGTAATTCGAAGTAAATATGTAGGAATTAGAAATATATGTCCCCCCTGTAATTAGAAATAGATATGCCCCCCGGTAATAATTAGAAATAGATATGGCACCCTATAATAATTAGAAATAGATATGGTCCCCCTGTCATTACTAGAAGTAGATATGGCCCTCTTGTAACAATTAGAAATAGATATGGCCACCCTGTAATAATTAGAAATAGATATGGTCCCCTGTAATTATTAAAAGTAGATATGGGTTCCCCTGTAATAATTAGAAATATATATGGCCCCCTCTAGTAATTAGAAGTAGAAATAGATATGGCCCCCTCTGTAACAATTACAAATATATATGGTCCCCTCTAGTAATTAGAAGTAGATTTGTAGTCATTAGAAATAGATATATGGCCCCTCTGTAATAATTAGAAATAGATATGGGACTCCTGTAATAATTAGAAATAGATATGCCCCCCTGTAATAATTAGAAAAAGTTATGCCCCCCTGTAATAATTAGAAATAGATATGGCCCCCTCTGTAATAATGGGAAATAGATATGGCCCCGTCTAGTAATTAGAAGTAGATATGTAGGAATTAGAAATAGATATATGTCCCCCCTGTAATTAGAAATAGATGTGCCCCCCTTTAATTATTAGAAATATATATGGGCCCCCTGTAATAATTAGAAATAGATATGGCCCCCTCTGTAATAATTAGAAATATATATGGCCCCCTCTAGTAATTAGAAGTAGATATGTAGTAATTAGAAATAGATATACCGTATGTCCCCTCTGTAATAATTAGAAATAGATATGCCCCCCCTGTAATAATTAGAAATAGATATGCCCCCCTGTAATAATTAGAAACAGATATGCCCCTCCTGTAATAATTAGAAATAGATATGCCACACCTGTAATAATTAGAAATATATATGGGCCCCCGGGAATAATAGGAAATAGATATGCCCCCTGTAATAATTAGAAATAGATATGGCCCCCTGTAATAATTAGAAATAGATATGACCCCCCTGTAATAATTAGAAATTGTAATAATTAGAAATAGATATGGCCCCCTCTGTAATAATTAGAAATAGATATGGCCCCCTCTAGTAATTAGAAGTAGATATGGGACCCCTGAAAGTAATTTGAAATAGATATGGCCCCCTGTATTTATTAAAAGTAGATTTGGCCCCCCCCCCCCTGTAATAATTGGAATAGATATGGTCGCCTTTAGTGACCAGGCTAGCTAAAAAAAAGAAAAAAAAGTCACTCACCTTTCCCAGATCCCCTGTAGAGTTGCTGCCTCCGGCGTCTGGCGAGACTGAGCGGCGCAGAGGGTGTGACGACACTGCTGCATCACACTCCCTGTGTCGCTGATGATCGTTGTCGAGAGGAGCTTAGTGAGCGCCGTATCTACAATGATAGGGAAAGCAGGGACGGTAATGAACCGCCCCTGTTTTCTCTATAGCGAAGCAGCTGCACATTGTGTGCAGCTGCTAATTCTGTGCAGCTGGCTTAGAAGGGCCGCGCAGAGCAGATGCCGACTGCCCGGACTAAAGTCAACGGGCGGTTGGCATCATGTGTAGCCCGGAGCCGCGGACCAGCAGAGCATGCACCACGACCTGGCGCCGGTCCGCGGCCCGGTGGTTGGGGACCCCTGCTCCAGGGGGCACGCTGGCTCTTCCTGATTTAAAGGGCTTGTGCTAGCTGCCTACCTGCTGCTTGACCAACGACCTTAGACCATGGGCTTTTTCAGGACACCTCTTTTGGCATCCTTTGCCCAGTTATTGGTGTCCGTTCCGTGTGTGTCAACCATTCCTGTGTGGTTTGCTGATTGCTCTCCTATCACGGACTATGTTTCTGACCGTGCCTCGCCTGCCACCTGTCCTACCTCACTCCTGAATCTGACCTCACTTGTACGCTGCCAGCCTTGACTGTTTGCCTGTTCTGACAATGCCTCTGCCTCATGCTCCAGTACCACACAACTCTTCATGTCTACTGTCACCATAGACTGCCTCATGGCGGTCTATGGTGGAAACCGAGGATCCTTAGACTCTGCTCCCCAGCATAGGTCCCACAGTGGATCCACCTCTTGTCATCTGACCATGACAATTTCATTAGTTAAAATCTACAAAAACTTGAGATCATTTAAAATTGTTTCCTTTAGTGCTCATGTTCAAGGCCATTTTACAAATCTGCTTTGCATGGATCTATAATGTAGCACCACTAGACTGCTATATTGTTCCAACATTTACCCACAATTTTGTATTTAGTGACATAAAAATGTTCTCTACTAAATGTCACAAGCCACAGTGTTCTGTTTGCAATGTTCGCCTGCTTCTTTGTGGCTTAATGTGGCTTCTGCCCTTCGTGTTGTGGTTCTGCCATCGGGTGCTTCTTCCTTGCAAGTGATTCCATGTTATTGCCTAGTGAACATGTGTGCTGCATTTTCAGATGGCCAGCAGATGCCACTAATTACCATTAAATGGCAGGACATCTGCAGCTGTTTAAAGGCGCACATATTCATTTAGGTTTGTCTGATTTTGGTTGTTCTTTCTGTGAAGCTAGAGCAAAAACAATAACAAACCATCAGGGTGTTAATACCTCTTACTGGAAAAATAAACCCCAGTTTAAATATTACTTTATATACAGTAATTTGTAATCAATAACAGAAATCATGACAAGTGACAGTACTTGATATGCAAGCCAGAAATTAAGTCAATAGTAGGTTACAATAGTTACAAGTGAATCTTTGGAGATACATCATATAATGGGTTTATGTAGACCGAAACAGTAAACAGTGGTATGTAATCAAAACCAGAGGATTAGTTAATATTGTAACAGTAATGATGTTGTAAAGTCAAGATAATGATTGAATACAATGGATGAAAGAAGATGTAGGTATTTACCTTGAGAGATAAATGTTAAAGAGTTACTCAAATGCCAATGTGATATCATAGAATCTTTAAAAACTAATACAACACCCAAATCCGCAGAGAATAGGGAGTAACAAGTATTATGATATTGTCTAAAATTAAAGTGAGAATACAGCATACAATGGTTATGTTATACACAGATGGGTATGGCAGTCCTAGTCACTGGTTTCCTCAAGTGCAAGTCAACATTGTCATAAACAATGGGAAAATACCATAACCTCTAGTGGATAACAAAGGGCTCTTCTTAAAAGGAGAATCTAAAGTAAGAAAATAAAAAGGGGGGAGGGGACAGTAGGAAGGTAAAGGAGAAGAAAAGGGGTAAGGAGGGAAGGATGGGATGGGGAGGTCACAGCCGAAGCCCAGGACATAAAAGTGGCTCACAATTCCTGTGATACTGGGTTGGTCACTAGCCATGATGCCCAATTGGCTAAGAATTATTGAGCTTTGCCTTCTCTGAAGGCCAGCAATATTTAGTACAGGCAGTTAGTAGATACTATTTCATGTGGGTATATTTTTGCTCTTCCAGTGCCTAGCAATAACCAATTTGGCAGCATGGAGGATATGACATGCAATGACTCTATTTAAACACGGGATATCCTGACTCTCAATCAGAAAAAGCGTAAACTCTGGTGTGTTTGGCCATTAGGTCTGTGCAAAAGTAGAGATCCTGTGATGGACTGAGTCCCAAGAAGCCTGGATACATGGGCATTGCCAGAATAAATGAAAAATGGAACCCCGGTTGCCACATCCTCTACAGCACTGGTCTTAGAAGAATATATATATAGGTTACTCTAAGGGGCGTGTAATACCATCGAGTTAGTAATTGTAACGGTTTCAGCAGACAAGGCGCGGGCAGGCTCCTCAAAGACTCCGCCAGATCGGCCGTGATTGGATCGCCTCGTCCCAAAGTGTGGTCGCCCATGCCAGGGCTTTCCTGGAGAGGAGACTGACCACGAAAGCCACCTTGGACCTTTCGGACGGGAACTGGGCGGACATAAGTTCTATGTGGAGGGCACACTGGGTTATGAACCCCCTGCAGGCCTTAGGGGGTGCCCCCGGAGCGGCTGCCACAGGTGTATCCACGGCAGCCGACTGCTGCTGCTGCTGAGTGGCCAGGAGCTGCTGCATCATTGTAGTCAGTTGATTCAGCTGCTGCGCTTGCTGTCTCGACTGTTGGGCCACGATGGTGATGAGGTCCGAGACACTCGGTAGAGGCACCTTAGTGGGATCCATGGCCGAATCGATCAGTGGTTGTGGATCCTCTGGACCACCGCAAGCGATGGTAATAGCCACGCCAGGGAGCGGAATCTAAGTAGGTCCGGTTTTCACCAGAGCCCGCCGCAAAGCGGGATGGACTTGCTGCGGCGGATTGCTACCAGGTCGCTACCCCTGACGTGACTTGCTTGCGGTGGCTGCCGAGGTTTAGCGAGGTACAAAATCGTAAGGCAAGGTTATTGGGAAGGGGCAGGACTTAAATAGAATCAGCGTCCGATGGAACCAATTATCGGCGTGCTGTCCCTTTGAATTTGGCCGCAGTAACGTGCGCGCGCGCCCTAGGGGCGAACGAGCGCCCGGCCCGGAACAGGAGCGAGGCGAGGTAAGTGCCGACTAGAGCAGTGGGCTGTGGGGACTGAGCCGCGGCATCACCGGCAGCAGAAGCCGCAGCAGGGGTGCGGGTGTGCCCGCGGGCAGACATGGGGGCCGCGGGAACACCCGTAACAGTACCCCCCTTCGGCCTTCCCCTCCTCCTGGCCCGCAAAAACCTAGTCAAAAGACCCCGGTCCAGGATGTTCTCCTCCGGCTCCCAAGACTTCTCCTCTGGCCCAAACCCCTTAATAATAATAATAATAATCTTTATTTATATAGCGCCAACATATTCCACAGCACTTTACAAATTCAAGGGTAAATGTACAGACATTACACATTAAAAGTACTTACAGATGAGACACAAGGTGTGAGGGCCCTGCTCGTGAGAGCTTACAATCTATTAGGGTGTATGGGTGAAACAAACGGTGAGAAGTGCCAAGTTTACAATGGTCCAGCCATGTTTCATAAATAGGGGGTGGTTTACATGAAAAATGGATGGACCTGCCACCCTGACAGTACATCTATATACAGATAAGTGCCTGTGAGTGCCCTAGTGTAGGGAGTGACAGATGTGTGTGATAGCAGTTAGGGATTCTGGTAGGCCAGACTGAGAAGATGTGTTCTCAGGGCCCTCTTAAAACTATGAGGTTTGTGAATGTGCCTGATTGTCCGTGGTAGCATATTCCAGAGAACTGGTCCAATCAACCAAGAAAAATCGTCTCCCCCTAACCGTCTTCATGGCCAAAATTTCCTTGACGGTAAAAGTATTGGTGGAGTCAGCTACGGGAGACGTGGGTACCACCGACCGAGAAAAACGGTTAAGGACAACCGGTTTAAACAGGGAGACGTTGAAGGAGTTTGGGATGCGCATGGCTGGAGGGAGTCGGAGCTTGTAAGCCACCGGATTGATGCGCCTCAGGATTTCAAAGGGGCCTAAAAAACGGGGCCCAGCTTGTAGCTAGGGATTTTAAAGCGGACATACCTGGCAGACAGCCATACCCTATCCCCCGGAACAAAGGAAGGAGGGGGTCTTCTTTTCTTGTCTGCTTGGATCTTCATACGGGCCGAGGCCTGAACCAGAGATTGGCGCGTCTCCTTCCAAATGGCAGATAGGTCGCGGACCAGATTATCCACAGCAGGGACATCGGAGGAGGCAGAGGGCAGTGGAAGGTGTGGGCGGGGATGCCGACCGAAGACGATGAAGAAGGGGGATGCCCCAGCAGGATCAGAGTCCAGGGAATTATATGAAAACTCCGCCCAAGGCAACAGACTGGACCAATCATCTTGTCTAGCAGAGGTGAAGTGGTGAAGATAGGTACCCAAGACTTGATTCACCCTCTCCACTTGCCCATTGGATTGTGGATGGTGTGCGGAAGAGAAGTCTAGTTCCACTTGTAGTAGTGAACAAAGGCCTCGCCAAAATCTCGATACGAATTGGACTCTCCGGTCCGAAACTATATGCAAGGGAAGTCCATGCAGTCGGAAGATATGTTTAAAAAGAGATTTGCGAGCCGAGGCACAGTAGGAAGGCCAGGCAAGGGAACGAACTGTGCCGTTTTGGAAAAACAGTCAGTGACCACCCAGATAACCGTATTTCCCGCCGAGGGCGGTAGGTCGGTTATGAAGTCCATAGCAATATGGCCCCAAGGACTGCTAGGTACTGGCAGAGGTTGCAGTAGTCCTGCAGGTTTGAGTCGAGGTGACTTGTTGCGGGCACAGGTGGTGCTGGCTTCCACGAACTCCTTCACATTGTTGGCGTGACCAGCCACCAGTAGAACCGGGAAATCAAGGAACAGGACCACCGTACCCCAGGGTGTCCAGCTATGCGAGAGCAATGGCCCCATTTCAGCACCCTCAACCGGAGCGCAGGGCGCACATATGTCTTATCCGGGGCTACCCGTTGGAGGTTAATGGAAGCCGCGGATACCAGACGTTCTGGAGGTATGATATGCCGTGGAGCGACCTCTTCTTCCCCACTAACATCGGAGGCACGAGAAAGGGCATCGGCCTTGACGTTCTTTTCTGCCTGTCGGAAATGGATAACGTAGTTGAACTGGGCGAAGAACAGAGACCACCTCGCTTGGCGAGGGTTTAGATGTTGCGCTGTCTGGAGGTAGAGGAGATTTTTGTGGTCAGTGAAGATATTCACGGGAAAATGAGCACCCTCCAGGAGGTGGCGCCATTCTTCCAGAGCAAGCTTAATGGCCAAAAGTTCTCGGTCCCCGATGGTATAGTTTCTTTCGGCCGCTGAAAAAGTCCTGGAAAAGAACCCACAGGTCCGGGTCTTGCTCTTGGGCCCCTTTTGGGTGAGGACCGCTCCAGCCCCTATGGAAGAGGCGTCAACTTCTTAAAAGAAGGGTTTCTCGGTATCAGGCCGGGATAACACAGGTGCGGAGGCGAATGCTGCCTTCAATTTGGAAAAGGCTTCTTCGTCAGCCGGTGGCCACAGTTTCGGGTTGGCATGTTTTTTAGTGAGAGCCAGTAGTAATTGGCAAAGCCCAAGAAGCGTTGTATGGCCCGAAGGCCAACGGGTCGTGGCCACTGTAGGACGGCGGAGAGTTTGGTGGGGTCCATCTGCAGATCCTTGTCCGAGATTATGTATCTGAGGAAGGGAAGGCTGGTCTGGTGGAATAGGCACTTTTCCAGTTTGGTGTAGAGATGGTTCTCGTGCAGGTGTTTCAGGAGCTGGCGCACATGCGACTGGTGGGATCCCAGATCGGGTGAAAATACCAGGATGTCATCCAAGTAGACCACTACCCAGACATACAGGAGGTCTCTGAAATTGTCATTGACAAATTCTTGGAAGACTGCTGGGGCGTTGCACAAGCCGAAGGGCATCACAAGATACTCAAAGTGCCCATCATGAGTATTGAAGGCCAATTTCCACTCGTCACCCTCCTGGTTCCGGACGAGATTATACGCCCCCCCGCAAGTCCAACTTGGAAAAGACCTTGGCTCCCCGGAGACGGTCAAAGAGTACCGTGATCACTGGTAAAGGATACCGGTTTTTGATGGTGATTTTGTTGAGACCGTGGTAGTCGATGCACGGTCTCAGTAATCCATCCTTCTTCTCCACAAAGAAAAATCTGGCACCAGCCAGTGCGGATGAAGCCTTTTTGTAAATTTTCATTAATGTAGGCTGACATCGCCTGGGTCTTGGGTACGGAGAGCGGGTAGACCCTACCCCGGGGTGGACTAGTCCCGGGCAGCAGATCTATAGGGCAATCATAAGGACGTTGAGGAGGAAATGTCTCTGCTTGCTTCTCAGAGAAGTCGTCCTGGAAGTCCTGATACGGTTGTGGTAGGCCAGGTAGTGGCTTGAGAGGGGACTGTGGGCGCACCCGGCGAGGTGCCGACAGGCAGCGAGACTGGCAGTCTGGACCCCAACGGAAAACTTCACCTGTCTTCCAGTCAAGCGTAGGGGAGTGACGCTGCAGCCAAGGAAGCCCAGTAGAACAGCCAAGGAAGAACGGGGTAACACGAAGAATCTAATCCTTTCCCTGTGCAAGGCTCCTACTTGTAGGATCACTGGTTCAGTCTGGAAATGGATGGAGTCACTTAATAGCTCACCACTGATGGACGAGATGACCAAGGGCTGGTCTAAGCGGACCACCGGGAGATGATACTTGGTCACTAAAGAAGCATAAAGCTCCCAGCAGATCCGGAATCCAGGAAGGCCGACACTTGGAACGAGATTCCGGATTTGGATGTGACCAGAACTGGCAGCATGAGCCGTGGAGAGGGATTGTTCACACCTAGGGATGCCTCTCCCACGAAACCTAGGTGTGTGCGTTTCGCGGACGTTGCGGAAGGAGTGGACAACCCCTACGGAAATGTTCAGGGCTGCCGCAGTAGAGGCACAACTTCTCCTCACGTCGTCGGGCAAGCTCTTGCGGGGTCAGGCAGGCACTGTCCACTTGCATGGCCTCTCCCATGGCTGGCTCGGTAGGAGGCAGTGAGGGCCACAGAAACACTGGCGCAAAACGGGGTAGCCGTCGTGTATGAGCCGGTTCGCACTCTTGGCGGAGCTCCTCCTGTCTCTCCGAGAGACGAATGTCGATGCGGGTCGCCAGGTGGATGAGCTCACGTAACGAAGTCGGAGGGTCCCGGGTGACGAGGGATCCTTAATATGGCTGGAGAGGCCCTTTCTTGAACGTGGCACACAACACTGCGTCGTTCCAAGCCAATTCAGAAGCTAAGTTGCGGAATTGCACGGTTTCAGACGACGGTTTCAGCAGACGAGGCGCGGGTAGGCTCCTCAAAGACACCGCCAGATCGGCCGTGATTGGATCGCCTCGTCCCAAAGTGGGGTCGCCCATGCCAGGGCTTTCCCGGAGAGGAGACTGACCACGAAAGCCACCTTGGACCTTTCGGACGGGAACTGGCCAGACATAAGTTCTACGTGGAGGGCACACTGGGTTATGAACCCCCTGCAGGCCTTAGAGTCCCCGTCAAACTTCGGAGTTTAGGACTGGCGGAAATCCCCGGAGCGGCTGCCACAGGTGTAGCCACGGCAGCCGACTGCTGCTGCTGAGTGGCCAGGAGCTGCTGCATCATTGTAGTCAGTTGATTCAGCTGCTGCGCTTGCTGTGCGATCTGTCTCGACTGTTGGGCCACGATGGTGATGAGGTCCGAGACGCTCGGTAGAGGCACCTTAGTTTGGATCCATGGCCGAATCGATCAGTGGTAGTGGATCCTCTGGACCACCGCAAGCGATGGCAATAGCCACGCCAGGGAGCGGAATCTAAGTAGGTCCAGTTTTCACCAGAGCCCGCCGCAAAGCAGGATGGACTTGCTGCGGCGGATTGCTACCAGGTCGCTACCCCTGACGTGACTTGCTTACAGTGGCTGCCGAGGTGTGGCGAGGTACAAAATCGTAAGGCAGGCTCGTAGTCGGGGACAGGCAGAAAGGTCAGGGCAGGCGGCAAGGTTCGTGGTCGAGGGATGGAGGCAAAAGGTATGGTACACGGAATAATACAAGACACTAAAGAAACGCTTCCTCTCACGGCACAGGACACTATCGATTCCGCAAGGTTACTGGGAAGGGACAGGACTTAAGTAGGATCAGCGCCCCGATGGAACCAATTATCGGCGTGCTGTCCCTTTAAATTTGGCCGCAGCAAAATCCATCGCTGACATTAAAACAGCTTTCTTTATTCTTCCATGTACTTATACCAGGGGTGCCAATAGGGCAGTTTGGGCAGTACTCCTCATCAAAATAACAACGGGGTGTACAAAGACACGGTAACTACACTTACACGTATTGAGTCAATGCAGCTTTTGTTCACAGCTACTAGTTACAACATAGTGTCCAACTTTAAAAACACATTCAAACCATCACAGGTGTAGCATTTTTATCCTATGTCATATCCAATTCAATCTCTTAAAGGAACCTAGTATCTATGTAGAGATTTAAATAGAGAGTATTGGTCCCTCTGATATTTCTTTTCTTATTTTCCATTATTGTGGTTTCCAAAATAGCTATAGCTTCTTTTAATTTTTGATGTAACGTATCATATTCGCTTTCTTCTTTAAATGCTAATACTTGATCTTTTTGTATTTGAACTTGGTCTTCTAGTTATTTTATTTTAATTGTCTCATGTGTTACAATCAAGTCAATTAAGGCTAAAGAACAGTCAGTTGATGTACAATTCCAATTTTCTAAGAAAGCCTCTGAGCAAGTAAAAGAAGGAACTTATCCAAGAGTACTCCTTGTACCAGAAAACAGGTTGCACATTAAAAGAGCTTTCTTTATTCTTCCATGTACCTATACAGCAGTATAAAAACATGGAATACAAAGACACTGTAACTACGCTTACACGTTTTGAGCCAATGTGGCTCTTGTTCACACCTACCAGTTACGACATAGAGCCGCATGTATAAAAACTGTTTGGATCTAAAACTCATGTTACATGTTACATATGTTACTATGGGCAAAAAAGTGAGTTTTAGACCTACACAGTTTTCATACATGTGGCCCATAGTGTCCAACTTTAAAAACACATTCAAATCCATCACAGATGTACCTAGTAGAGCTTTAAATACAGGTACATCGATACAGTTGCAAAAATGGGAGAGTCTACTAATGGGATCGCTTCCCTGATGTTAATACTTTTATTATATTAATAAATCTATAGTAGATCTGTTCAGTAATTAAGACCAGTTAGTACTCTAGTTTGGAGATTTAAAGGGGTTATCTCACTACAAGGATTGCTTTTTATGTTAAAGATCTTGCAAAAACAAGTCACTTTGCAATATATGTCCATTAGCAGTGTCCTACCTATTCTGAGATATCCCCTCTGGTATGGGCTGCATCAGCTCCTCAGGTCGCTATAGCTACAGACCTGTTTGATCTCTTCTGATAGGCTGCCAATGCTGGTCGCTAGACCAGACCTGGCTTCTACTGCAGCCTAAAAGAAGCCAGTTAACACACCTCTGAATTCAAAGTGGAACCAAGAAAACAGGACTGAGGTAACATGAATCAATATAGTGAGACAACTCATTTAAGTGAACATGTATGAAAACTTTCTGGGTCTAAGACTTTCTTTGTTGCCCATAGCAACCAATCAGAGCTCCCCTTTCATTTTTTTCAGAGCACTATATGAAATGAACTCTGATTGGTTGCTATGGGTTGCTATGGGGAAAAATTTATAAATTGTGACACACATCATGTGGTTTATATAACTGAATGTACATATTGTGGAATTGTATATGTAGGCAGTATGATCCGCAAACTAAAAATAAGGATAGTTGAACACATTGCCAGTGAAAACCTACACAAATGTCAGGAGCAGCGAGACATTTTTTAGAACATCATGCAGGCTGCTTAAAATCCTTAAAATGTTATGCCATTCAACAAATAGAAAAACCTAACACGGAGGTAATTGGTTAAAAATGGTAAGACAATGAGAAGATTTTTGGATACTAAGGGCAACATGTATGATTTACGGTGCTGACAGACCAGTTCTAAATAGCTTGTACCAGAATGTATGAACCTGCTCTTCTGCAGTTCATATATACAGACGCATTGTAGTGCCAATATGACAAGTCTTTCTCAGACAGACCACCTTTACCTTGGTCTGGCTGTTCTAACTGTTCTGCACCTAGATTTGGCGTCAAAGAATCATAAATGTGTCTAATCCTATGAATGTGGTGCAATGCCCCCAGAACAACCCTAATCTTTGGTGCACTAAAAAGTGTCTTAGGCGCATTACAAAGGCACTTATTGCACCAAAGTTTGGAGTGCACCTGTTCATACATTCTTTTTGGCTCAAAGTACACCAGAAAACTGGCACAGCCCTATTTATACATGTCGCCCTAAATCTTCAAACTAGAGTACTAAGTGGTCTTAATTATAGAACAGACCTTCTATATACCTATTAATATAATAAAAGTATTAACATCAGGAAAGCAATCCCATTAGTAGACCAAAACTATCTATGTTGTCCCCTTTTTGCAATTGTTGATGTACCTATATTTAAAGCTCTACATAGTTATGCTTCCTTTAAGAGATAGAATTGGATATGACAAAGGTAAAAATGCTACACCTGTGATTGGTTTGAATGTGTTTTTAAAGGGGTTTTGCCACGATGTAATGTTGACGTGGGATCCTCCAAAATGGATATTTAATCACTTTTCTAAACATATGTGATTACAAAAATTGCATCCTGATAGATCTACAGGCTGCCTTACCTGCCCTTATTTACTTAAAAGTTTGCATTAGATACGACCAGGCAGAGTGACATGTGCTGCTGGCCAGGCAGAGAACACTTCTTATCTTATGAAAGGGAGCTGAAGAAGCTTTCAAGGGACTGGGGAAAAATATGTTGTCTTTTGTATACAGAATCCACTAGTTGTAGTGTGATTATCTGAGTAGATTACTGCTTTATCTGATGACAGGGAACATGAAGGAGCTTTCAAGAGGCTGAAGGAGCTTTCAAGCTGCTGTGGAGAAAGGTGTTGTCTTTTGCATACAGAATCCACTAGTTGTAGTGTGCTTATGTGAGTGAACATTGCACACGATCCCTTATGCATGGCTCTGTGCTCTGACCAGCTCTCTCTCTCAGCTCAGCCTTGGCTTGTTTACTTTTGCTTCCTGGCAAAACCCCTTTAATGTTGTAATTAGTAGCTGTGAACAAGAGCCGCATTGGCTCAAAACATGTAAGCGTAGTGTAGGGAATCAGCCCAAAGGTAGTACAGGGAAACACAGTCTGCGACTTCCTTTATAATGGCGTTTATTGCCAGAAAGGTATATGCAAAAGGAAAAACAACGTAGCTGGCCTTCAGCGCAAAACAAACGGTACACATTCCGTGTGTAAACTCACAGTCTCTGTTTCTTTTCCTTTAGCAGGATCCAGCCTCAAGGGGATTTGCAGGCAGCCTGCTGTAGACACTCTGTCCGACTCTCACACTGTCAGAAACCTTCTGAGCAGTCACACCCCCTGCTCACCTGATCTGCTAGGTTTAAATAGTCCTGAACCAAAACCCAGGCCTGGACTTGGACATGGGAGTAGCCAACCCACCCCGCTCTTTTGGCTACTCCAGTAAAAAGCCTACCCGATTAACTGCATAGTAGTTATACTAAACTTCTGTGTGAACATGTGCCAGTGACCGAACGTCGCTGACACCAGTACTATATGGCTTTTTACCACACCGAGACCAGGCATCTCGGTGAGACATATCGGCCGTCCACCACGGCCCCTTGTGGTTTCCTACAGTAGATACAGTGTCTTTGTATACCATGTTTTTATACTGCTGTATAAGTAAATGGAAGAATAAAGAAAGCTCTTTCAATGTCAGCGCTGGATTTGGGTGTAACCTGTTTTCTATTACAAGGAGTACTCTCAGGTTAAGTTCCTTCTTCTTGCTCAGAGGCTTTCCTAGAAGAATGGAATTGTACATCAACTGACTGTTCTTTAGTCTTAATTGACTTGATTGTAACATATGAGACAATTAAAATACAAGAACTAGAAGAGTAAATTCAAATACAAAAAGATAAAGTATTAGCATTTAAAGAAGAAATTGAATATGATACGTTACATCAAAAATTAACCCCTTAAGCTGAACACCTGAAAAGTAGTTAATGACCAGAACATTTTTTTCGTTTTTTGCCTCCTTGCGTTACAACAGTTGTAACTTTTTAATTTTTTCAATGACGCAGTTGGATGAGGTCTCGTTTTATTCGTACTTTATGGGGGAATAGTTTAAATTTGCTTATAAATAATTGCACAATTTTTTTTTTTTTTTTTTTATTTGTTTTTTTTACATTTTTTTTACACCATTCACATTTCACACTTAATATCTTGTTAGATTTATTCTACAGGTTATTACGGTTGTGTGGATACCTAATATGTGTAGGTTTTTTGGTGTGTGTAATATATGCACAATTATTTTTTTATTAAACATTTATTTTATTTTATTTATTTTTTATTCATTTTTTTACAATTTTTCTTTTTTTTTTTTTTTTTTTACTTTTTTTTTTTAATCCAATGAGGGGAGAAATTGTTTAAAATTTTTTTAAACACTTAGTAATGTATTAGCATATTCATATATGCTAATACATTCTAATCTGTGTCACTGACACAGGCAGTGATCTGGACAGCACACAGTGTGTCCTAGTCACTGGCTTCATACACAGACAGCTCTGGGGCCACTCTAGGTCCCCAGGGCTGACTGTGCAGCCATTCCCTGAGCTCTGTCGGGTGACCGGGTGTTCAGTATGCATGCAGGAGAGTAAAGGGGGGAATGGGTATTGTTGAATCTCTGGTGGCCAATTGGTGAGCACCTGAATAGGGTGTGTACCTAACATGATATAAAAGGAAATGAGCTAGACCACATAGGACCAGACCTCTATCCCCTGATGAAGCCATTTGGTTGGTGAAACATGTTGGGGAGGTCAGGCATGACATTTTAATTTGTGATTTCTCAACTCTTTCTTCAAGTGTCACCCGCTGCAGAGGGTCTCACAAGGAAACCTTATATGTTTTATGCCCATCGGATTAGGGGTGACTGCCCAAGTCGGATGTTTTGGATCCCTTATTGGAGTTAGTAAATTACTGTATATATAAGGTTCCCCTGTTAATAGGTGGGGTTCCACCAGACTTGATAGTAGAAAAGGAGTTATTCCTCCACAATTTGAAAGGGATAAATTGAGAGGTTAGAAATCAGGTTTTTAAATAGTGTGTATAGAGGTTGTGTTATACATAATAAAAGTTACGTCTTAGTGCTTTATAGATTGAGAACCAATAGAGTTTAAGTTTGCCTATGGCAAAATAGTAAATATAGTGATTAAAAGTCACTCTTTGTTCTCTTGCTAGATTCCCATTTTTTTTTAGACTATTTGACAGGCTATATTAAGGACACAAAAGCAGTACTACAAATGATGATGAATTTTAAATGGAAAAAGTAGTATACTTGGGTCATTTGTAATGTAGTCAGTCTGTACTCAAGTATACCACATGATATGGTACAAATAGCAGTGTCCTTTTTCCTTAGAAATCACAGCCAATTGAGGGATAGCAAACCTTTATTTTGATGGCAATAGAATATTTGATAAAAAGCAATAATTTTAAGTTTAATTATGCTTTTTATCTACAGCTAGTGGGGGCTCCCATGGGTGAGACATCATCTCTGTCCTTGGCTAATTTGATGATGGCATGGTGGGAACACCAAGTAATTTTCAATGCCAATAATCCTTTTTTGGACTGTATTTTGTGGTATGGGCGCTACGTCGAGGACCTCTTAATTATATGGGTTATAAAGTTATAACGTTTTCCTTTATTACATCAATAACAATCACTGTAATCTTCATTTTACTGGGAGTTTGAATACCCAGAGCACACCATTTCTTGATATTTACTTGAGGGGTGATAAACAAACCCAACAAGTGTATACTACACTGTATCGCAAACCGGGAACTGGGAATTCCATACTTAAAGCAAATAGCTGTCACTCCCTGAGTAGTATAGCGGCCATACCATATGGTGAATATGTGAGAATGAAAAGAACATGTACATTACGGGGCTACAACTAAGGGGTTATGCACAAAAAACTCTGGGTAAAGCCAAAAATAAAATAAAAAATTACACACAGCTATTGACAAACAAACAAATGGACAGAGAGAAAATAAAAAAACATATCTTCTCCACAAAGTATAGTAGCAATCATGAGGAAATAAAATCTATTTTTTTTTTCTTATTCAAATACTTTTATTAAAGAGGTTATGAACAGTACAAGATAAAGCATTGCACAGAGTTCACACAACATATCAATGAAAAAGTATGCGTACACAAGGAGATGACGGCATAATGCTTGGGCAGGAACAAAAAAAAGGAGCAGAAACATAAGCATCCGATATCATGAAGGCTTGGGGGAGGGGGAGTAAGGGAAGGAGAGGGGAAGGGAGAGGAGAAAGAGAAAAAAATAAAAACGCCAGGAGAAGGGTGGAGGGTTGGGGGGGGGAGGAGGGGTTGGAGGAAGGAAGGAAGGGAGGAGGAGATCCGGGATAGGAGAGCGCATACGAGCATTTGCAACCAGCTCAGTAGGCTGATCGCCAGATGAGGTGTCAATATCCAGCAGCAGCGTCCACCCGAGAACCCAGGGCCAGATTTTAGGAGAGCCATGGGAAGAGGAATGTCAAACAATAGAACAGATGCGGGACAATTTTGGATTCTAATTCCCGTGATTGTACGGATCATGTTCAACACCCCCTTCCAAAAAGGTTGTAAGACCTAGCAACCCCACCAGACATGAGACATGGTCCCCCCTCTCCCTCTTACACCGCCAACAGACCGCAAGTACGGAAGGATAGATGGAGTTAAGTAAAGCGGGAACGAGGCACCATCTCGTGAGAATTTTGTAGTTCAATTCGTGTGCCCCGGAGGACACCGAAGATTTGTGGGTCAACTGGAATGCCCTGGACCAGTCATCTCCCGAGAGGGTCTGGTTAAGGTCCCTCTCCCAACTACTCTGGAAGGAGAGCCCGTCGCCAGCTGCAGAAGCAGTCACAAGTCTGTACAGGCCGAAGAGGACCCACCTCTCAGAATAGTGTCCCAGGCACCACAGCTCGAAAGTGGTTGGAGGTCTATGCAACCCGAATAGTCTTTTCCACTTCGAACTGAAACTTCTCAATTAATAGAATTGAAATCGAGAGAACTGCGCCGCATTAGCCTCGCCAACCAACACCTCGTATCTCTTCAGAGCTCCTGCAGTGACCACCTGATCAAGGACCGAGGTGGCCACTCCAATACCCAATAGTCGGGAAAGAGCCGCCGTCAGGGAGGCAGGGATATCGGGGTTGTCTAATAACGGAGTACAGGGGCCGCCCACAATGAAGAGCCCAAGTTTGGAGGCATAGGACCGGAATGTCAAAACCGAGATGGACACAAACAACGGGACTCGGATGAGCAGGCCTCTGGGCAAAACCGAGGGTAGAAGCCATGGGAGTGCTGCGAAGGGGGGCCCTATATAGCAAGTCCTCTAGACACACCCAAAGTTTTGAATTCCCCCCTTTGAAGGCATCCAGCGTTCTCACCGCCACTGCCGCCAGGTAGTAAGTCTGGAAGTCCAGTAGCGCCAGACCACCCTCTGCCTTTGGCCTACACAGTGTAGCGCTCGCTATCCTCAGTCTACCTCAAGCCCAGACGAACTGAGAAGTTACCTTCCTTAAAGTTTTGAAAAACGTTCTGGGAAGTAATGCAGGTATTGCTTGAAAAAGGTACAGCAGTCATGGAAGGATGTTCATTTTCAAGATGTTTATCCGTCCTAACCACGAAAAGTCTTTTTTGTCCCATTTTTACAAATACTGTTTAATGCTGGTGAGCATTGGGACAAAATTGAGATAAAATATCTTGTCAGGGTTTGAGGGTATATGAACCTCCAAATACTTGAAAGAGGAGTCTGCCCCGGAGAATAAAAAAGTAGCCTTCATGGAGGACAGAATATCCAGAATATCCAGTGGGTGGCATTTTAGTGCCACCCACTGGATCTGGGGGTGGGGGAGTCGGATCCGAGGCGTGCGTGGAGAGAAACACATCCGACGAACGTTGTAAGTCTGACAAGCACAGCGAATCAGACAGGAGGGACATTCAGTCTCCATGAGAAAGCCGGACGGGTGTAGTGGGGGAGGGCCAAATCACAGTGGACAGGTGCATGATCCGAGTGGAGAGCGCTACCCACTGAGGCTGATACCACACAGCGGAGAAGTGAGTGCTGGGGCAGAATATAATCTATACGTGTGTACGAGTTGTAGGGGAAGGAATAGTAAGAGTAGTCCTGATCCAGGGGGTGTAACAGTCTCCACACGTCCACCAGCTGCATGACATGAAGCAGCTTTTTGATTCTATTAAGGGCATTATAGGCCAACGAGGAGCGCCCGACCGAGGTATCTAACAGGGGATTTAAAGCCAGATTTAGGTGTCCCCCCCAGCACAATCTGTCCCTGAGCAAAGAGAAGGAGGGCATCCAACATCCTAGTCAAAAAAGTCAGCTGACCAGAGTTGGGTACATACACATTCGCCAAGGTGTAGACTTGACCCTGAAGGCTAATTTTAACGAACAAGGCTCTGGCATCTGCATCCCGGTATGTATCCAGGATCGTCACAGGTAGGGATTTATGAAAGAAGATGGCTACTTCCCTGACTTTAGAAGATGGGTCGCTATTATGGCACCAGACAGGGAAGTATCTGTTGTGATAAGACTGAATATGAGAGGAGAGAAGATGAGTTTCTTGGAGGAGTACAATATGTGATCTCTGTTTGTGTAGATGGTATAAGACCTGCGACCTTTTTCTGGGGGAATTAAATCCCTTAATGATAAGGGATGTAAGACAAATACTCATCATGTTGGTGTCAGGAGGAAGGGCAAGAACTCACACCCCCGAAATCGGTAAAACGAGTAGTCCCAGTGCGCCAGCCGCAGAGCCACAAAAAGAATACACAAACAATCAAAAACAAAGGCCTAACTAAAAGAGGCCGGATAACTAATACAGGCAGATATTTAACTGCAAAAGCCATATGGGAGTCACCAAGGGCCTAACTAAATGGGGGGTTCCTGCCAGGAAAAAGGCAGGGGGTTAAATCAAACAAATATTGACAAAGCAATAAACGAGAAAGAGGGTTACAGCACTGCAAGATATCTGCAGTACGCAAACCTCCAGAGACGTCTGGTCAAGAGATGGGGGCACTCCACCCGGGACAAGCCCCACCCGCAACCAGCAGGAGGCAAAAGGAGAGGAGAACTCCAGGGCAGCAATCCTGGCAATGGCTCATGGAGGGAGGTCCCGAGAGGAGTGCCCCCACCTGATGAGGTAGAGTGTGGTACCAGAAAGAGAAAAGCATTTACAGGGCAAAGTAAATGTCCATCAAAAACAGCAGCAGGAGATCATCAAAAGTCCAGTAGGATCCGGCCAAGTGCACTGGTCGTGCGTGGCAGAGATCCATACCCGGTAGTAAAGTAGAGATATCCTAGACTGTCCAGTCCTGTTCAGACGAATAGGCCGAACATCAGGGCTAAACCAACAAACTAGAAAGACCGGCAATTGCCGTGAAGAAACCATCAGGGCAGAGAAAAAAAGGATGCCTGAAAGATAGTTCCAGAACTCCAGCCCAGCGGGCCATCAGCGGTGTGGCTGGCTGTCCGGGCTACCACGATGACGTCGAGATCTTTCAGGTTGTAAGGCAATCAACTGGGTGCGTAGCTGTTGGTTGTCCAACAATTGAGGTCTCGCCACCACGGGAGTCGCGGAGATGGCCGATGACCAGTCTGGCAGATACACGTCCGGCAAGCCCAAGGTGGAATCCTTAAGCAGGTCATCCACCCGATCTCGAGGGCCACACGGGGGCCCCGACCAGATTAGGGCAGCAGGGGGGCCCCCACTAACGGACGTAGAGAGCACAGACCGCAATTTAGCACCCCTCCCCCCTGAGGCCCCACCGCTACCCCAAGCCACATCGGCTCTAGCCCTGCGGTCCACAGACCAGGGACTACCTCACGTGGGAGAGCAAGAAGGCAGCACTGTAGAGTCCGTAGGATCGTTATTAGGGCTTCTCAGCGGTGTATGAGACTTATCCCCAGAAGGGGGTCGGTGTCAGCTATCCCGTGCCCCAGGGCCCCCTGATTGCTGCAGGAACCATGGTGTTATGGCCTGCTGGGCGCTCCATGGGATCTGCAATGCATCTGCACGGTCCGGCCCTCCAGTCCCTTGAGTCTCTGAATGAGAGGGAGCGTCCAAAAGGGGCATGGGCGCCGTGAGATGGCGCTGCTCACTGCGTGGCCAAGACTGAAGCCCCTGCTCCTTAGCCGCCTGCGCCAGGGAAGGTGTACAAGCCGGGGTACGCCCGGGCCCTCGGCTGCCCAATTTGCAGAGGCATTCAGTGAGGAGCACGCTGTAGGCTCCCTCCACGGCTCAGGGGAACCGACCTGGGAAAGCAGCGGGGCCTCGGAGACGTTTCTCCGGGGTGCGTGGCGGTCCGCTCCCCGTTCTGGCCGCATGGCAGGGATCTGGGATGGAGCGGCGACAGGGGAGAGATGGCGGACTCCCTGCTCGCACCGACCTGGCGGCGCCGCAGCTGCGACCCCGCTCCGTGACTGCAGTGGATCCGTGTCGCTCGAGGGTCTTGCAGGAGGTCCGCTCCGGGGTCCACATGTGGCCGAGGCTGCCGCTGTGGTGGTTCCGGGACTTCGCTCCGGCACTGGGGTGACGGGATCTACCCAGGGGAACAATCCGCCCATCGCTGGAGAAGACAGGTACGGATGTGCCAGCTCCGCTGCATCGGGATCCACATCGGTCACACACACTCCCGCGGCTGTGCTGCAAGATGGCGCCGGCTGCCCCCGAGCGTGGGAAAAAGGGCCACTCTCCTCTATAGGCTGTAGGGGCGCAAAGAGGTTGGAGATAGACAGCCCCATCAGCTCAGAGGGTGTTCCAGGAGGCAAGGGTGTCTTTTTATTGCACTTCTGGCCCATTTAGTTGGCTGTATAGGGTGATATAAACAAGTCTTTGACGTAGCTCCTTCACCACACGTCCTCTCTCCTACATAGCCGATCACACCCCCCATAAAATCTATCTTTTTATAAAAATTTAAATATACTTTGTCAGGACCCCACTATAGCAAAGATAATAGAGAAAAGGGAACAATTCATTCCAAAATGAGGAAAAACAATTGGCAATGAGATATCCCCCAGTATTTTCACCATGAAAAAAAAGTGACTATCCCAAAAAGGTTTCTTTGTATGTGGGGGATCCCACTGTAATGTATGTCAGTTTGTGAAAAAAAAAAACGGCATCATTAAAAAAAACTTTTTCAATAGAAAAATTCATAAATTGTGACATGCATCATGTGGTCTATATAATTTAATGTATTGTACCTAATGTGGAAAATTATATTTAGGCAGTACGATCCGCAAACAAAAAATGAGGATAGCCGAACACATTGCCAGTATCAAACGAGAACATACACAAATGTCAGAAGCAGCAAGACATTTTTTAGAACATCATGCAGGATGCTTAAAATCCTTTAAATTTTATGCCACTGAACAAATGGAAAAACCTTATTGGAGAGGTAATTGGTTAAAAATGGTAAGACAACAAGAAGCTTTTTGGGTACTAAGGGTAACATATATGAACGGGGCTGCACCAGTTTTCTGGTGCACTTTGAGCCAAAAAGAATGTATGAACAGGCGCACTCCAAACTTTGGCGATAAGTGCTTTTGTAATGCACCAAAGACACTTTTTAAGCACTAAAGATTTGGGGGCGTTCTGGGGGCGTCGCACCACATTCATAGAAGTAGACACATTTATGATTATTAGTCTTGAGCGATTACGTTGGCCATCGACATCGGTCGATGGTCGATAGTCGACCATCATCAACAAGATATTCGATGGTCGATGGTAGATTATGATCGATGACCATTAAAGTCTATGGGAGAGAAACCAAACACCTTCATTCTTACTACACCAAAACAGGGCTGGAAAGCTGGAATTAAAAATCCACAACAGTCAAATGGATACGTGCTACATCTTTGGCAACACACTTAGGTTATAAAGCCCACAGAAAAAAAATCACAGACCATTCACGATCCCTGTCCTTTACCACATCATGACCCTTAAACCTGCATCACCCACAAATTAAAAAAGTGCCAGAAGGCAGTATGATTTGAACCATCATTTTACTTGAACTGGACATTGAATATCCCTGTCCTGGAACGCAGCATGAGCCCCAAACCTGCATGACCCCCAGATTAAAAAAGTGCCGGAAAAAAGGAGGTCTTTCAACCACCATTTTAGTTGACCTGGACATTGACTATCCTGTCCTGGAACGCAGCATGAGCCCCAAAACTGCATTACCCCCAGATTTAAAAAGTGCCGGAAAATGGAGTCTTTTTACCACCATTTTAGTTTCACTGGACATTGACATCCCTGTCCTGGCCACAGCATGAGCCCCAAACCTGCATGACCCCCCAGATTAAAAAGTGCCAGAAAAAGGAGTCTTTCAACCACCATTTTAGTTTCACTGGACATTGACTATACCTGTCCTGGGCCACAGCATGAGCCCCAAACCTGCATGACCCCCACATTTAAAAAGTGCCGGAAAAAGGAGTCTTTCAACCACCATTTTAGTTTCACACGGACATTGACTATACCTGTCCTTGGCCACAGCATGAGCCCCAAACCTGCATGACCCAGATTAAAAAGTGCCGGAAAAAGGAGTCTTTCAACCACCATTTTAGTTTTACTGGACATTGACTATACCTGTCCTGGGCCACAGCATGAGCCCCAAACCTGCATGACCTCAGATTAAAAGTGCCGGAAAAAGGAGTCTTTCAACTACCATTTTAGTTTCACTGGACATTGACTATACCTGTCCTGGCCACAGCATGAGCCCCAAACCTGCATGACCCCATATTAAAAAGTGCCGGAAAAAGGAGTCTTTCAACCACCATTTTAGTTGAACTGGACATTGACTATACCTGTCCTGGGCCACAGCATGAGCCCCAAACCTGCATGACCCCAGATTAAAAAGTGACGGAAAAAGGAGTCTTTCAACCACCATTTTAGTTTCACTGGACATAGACTATCCCTGTCCTGGGCCACAGCATGAGCCCCAAACCTGCATGACCCCAGATTAAAAAGTGCCGGAAAAAGGAGTCTTTCAACCACCATTTTAGTTTCACTGGACATAGACTATCCCTGTCCTGGGACACAGCATGAGCCCCAAAACAGCAAGACCCCAGAATAAAAAGGTGCCGGAAAAAGGAGTCTTTCAACCACCATTTTAGTTGAACTGGACATTGACTATACCTGTCCTTGGCCACAGCATGAGTCCCAAACCTGCATGACCCCCAGATTAAAAAGTGAAGGAAAAAGGAGTCTTTCAACCACCATTTTAGTTTCACTGGACATAGACTATCCCTGTCCTGGCCACAGCATGAGCCCCAAAACCTGCATGACCCCAGATTAAAAAGTGCCGGAAAAAGGAGTCTTTCAACCACCATTTTAGTTTCACTGGACATATACTGTCCCTGTCCTGGGTAGCGCTTGCCCCTCCGTATGAGTGCGGACCAATTGAGCTTCACTTGGAAATACTGGTGGTTAACGCTCCTGTTTTACCCAGGTGCCCTTTTTCTTGGCATTCTTTTTCTCATTTTACTCAACGTGCTGGAGGAAATTGTCTCTGTACTTTGTTCTCTGTCCGTGCTCCATACTCCATGTCCTCTGAATAACCTACATCTGGTCAAGTTTTCCTGTACCTTCCTTGTACAATTCAGAGGAATTTTTTTACCAGCTATTTTGTACATGCAAGTTTAATTCTAGAAAACACATTTTTAAAATAGGATGAAATCCCACCATGTCTTTGTTTCTCTTTTTTTAATTGTATTAAATGGGTTGTCTCAATACAGGGATTGATAGCTATGTTAAAGATCTTGCAAAAAAACAAGTCATTTTGCAATATGTGTCCATTAACAGTGTCCTACCTATTCCTGTTTCTGACAGCACCATCACCCTTGAGCCACTCTTGACAATTGTGAAGAACAAATGTCTGTTAGAAACAAATTTTTTTTTATAATAGGACCTGTAGTATAGCTGCATGTCACAGCAAAATGCCCCCAAAAATTCAAAGCATGACCCTTGAGCCACTTTGGACAATTGTTAAGAACAAATGTCTGTTAGAAACAACATTTTTTTATAATAGGACCTGTAGTATAGCTGCATGTCACAGCAAAATGCCCCCAAAAATTCAAAAAATGACCCTTGAGCCATTTTGGACAATTGTGAAGAACAAATGTCTGTTAGAAACAACATTTTTTTTATAATAGGACATGTAGTATAGCTGCATGTCACAGCAAAATGCCTCCAAAAATTCAGAGCATGACCCTTGAGCCACTTTGGACAATTGTGAAGAACAAATGTCTGTTAGAAACAACATTTTTTATAATAGGACCTGTAGTATAGCTGCATGTCACAGCAAAATGCCCCCAAAAATTCAAAGCATGACCCTTGAGCCACTTTGGACAATTGTTAATAAACAAATGTCTGTTAGAAAAAACATTTTTTTATAATAGGACCTGTAGTATAGCTGCATGTCACAGCAAAATGCCCCCAAAAATTCAAAGCATGACCCTTGAGCCACTTTGGACAATTGTGAAGAACAAATGTCTGTTAGAAACAACATTTTTTTATAATAGGACCTGTAGTATTGCTGCATTTCAAAGCAGCATGACCCAAAAAATTATAAAAAAGGACTTCTCAGCCACTGTAAAAAATTGTGAGGGAGAAATGCTACTTAGAAGCCACATTTCTGTTCCAAAGGACCATGATTATTGCTGTATCTCACAGCAACATGACCCCAAAAAATTATAAATATGACTTCTCAGCCACTATTAAAAATTGTGAGGGAGAAATGGCACTTAAAAGCCACATTTCTGTTCCAAAGGACCATGATTATTGCTGTATCTCACAGCAACATGACACCAAAAAATTATAAATATGACGTCTCAGCCACTATTAAAAATTGTGAGGGAGAAATGGCACTTAAAAGCCACATTTCTGTTCCGAAGGACCATGATTATTGCTGTAATTCACAACAACATGACCCCAAAAAATTATAAATATGACTTCTCAGCCACTATTAAAAATTGTGATGGAGAAATGCCACTTAGAAGCCACATTTCTGTTCCAAAGGACCATTATTATAGCTGTATCTCACAGCAACATGACCTCAAAACCATTGACAATGCGAAAACTTCTAAAGATAAAGTGAGTAAATGGAATACGGTGTTGTCATGAAACCTTGCTGTCTTTTACAGTCTCCTCACAGCAAAACCAGCAAAATGAACTGTTGGGAAAAGAGAATAAAAATTGCAGTAAGAAATGATCATTTTAAATTTTTTTTTCAAGAGGACCATTTCTGTTTGAAGAGGAATGTGAAGTAGACCGGCAACTAATCGGTGACCTCGGCAATTGGGGCCACAACATCATCAGAGATCCATGCCTGATTCATCTTGATGAAAGTCAAACGAACAACATTATCTGTGGAAAGCCGGATGCGTTTGTCTGTAATGACTCCTCCAGCTGTGCTGAAGGTCCGCTCAGATATGACGCTGGCTGCTGGGCCGGACAACACCTATATGGCGTGGCGAGCGAGCTCGGGCCATTCGTCCATTTTGGATACCCAGAAGTCTATTGGGTCCCGAACACATACAAAAACATCGGTGTTGAGACGCAGATAGTTGTGCACCATGATCTTAAGCTGATCTCTGTGTGTTGGATGTGTGCCCTGCATTGCATGCGTTGGTGAGGTGGTAAATAAAGATTGCCAGAGGTCACCCATTAGGCTTCTGCCACCTTGCCTGCTGCTGCTGCTGCCGCTACGGCTACTTGGCACTCTACTGCTGTCACGTCGCTGATGTTGTTCCACCGTGACATTTGAAGAACGTGAAGCAGACGCAACAGATGTCTCCAGTTGATCAATCAGCAAGGTCTCCATTTCCTGCATTTTACTCTCTATTTGGGTGGGTGGAAGGAAAGTGCTGAGTTTTGTTTTGCACTGGGGATCCAGGAGGGTGGCCACCCAGTAACTGTTGTTCATTTTGATGGCCTTAATGCGAGGATCATGTTGGAGGAAATGGAGCATCCAAGCACTCATGTGAGAGATGGAGCCTTGATTTCCCAAGCCTCTGGGTCGAGGGGCACTAGCAAACTCATCTTCCTCATCTTCCTCCTCCGCCTCAAATTCGCGCCAACCTCTTTCCAAGGCAGGGACGTCGGTAACGTCGGTGTCTAGGAATACCTCCTCCTCCTCCGCTGCCTCCGGCACAGCTTCAACACAGCCCTGACTTGCCTGAGATGATGCACCCTGAGAGCTGATGTGCCACCTTGCACTAGCCCTGGACCCCGAACCACTGCCTAATGAAAACCGATGAAATTGTGAAACTGTCGGGCCTTGTGGATTTGACGGAGAGAGAGGCTCCGTGTCCGCATCTGTGTCCGTCTCCTCCTCCGTCGCTGGTGGGACCTGTTGTTTCAGAGTGTCCAACGATCGTTCCAGAACTAAGATCACCACAATGCTCATGCTGACAAGGGCATTGTCCTCACTGACCATTTTGGTGGTTTCTTCAAAACTGGCAAGGATGGTGCAGAGTTCTTTCACCTGCTCCACTCTCGGTGGCTCAACACCCCGAGGTCCGCACCGCTGCTTGTCAGGCATGTGTCACTTCGTCTGTGTAAATGGCATTTGCGCTGCTGCCACAATCGCTGGAGCATGTGGAAGGTGGAATTCCAGCGTGTTTGCCACGTCAACAATGAGACGGTTGACGGGGAGGCCGAGCTGACGCTGCAAACGCAGCCATGCGGGACAAAGCAGGGTGCGAACGGCGGAAGTGCGACTTAGACTTCGAGCCTTCCTCAGCAGGCAGTCCAGACCCGGGTAGCTCTTTAGAAATTTCTGGACGACAAGGTTCATGACATGTGCCAGGCAAGGGATGTGCTCCAGCCTACCGATCTTAAGGGCGGCCAGCAGATTTTGCCCGTTATCGCACACCACCTTGCCTGGCACAAGGTTCTTGGCACCCAGCCAGCGCTCGGTCTCGTTGCGGAGAGCCGTCCACAGCTCCTGAACCTGTGGTGGGACGGTCTCCAAGACAGTTTTAATTTTCAACACGGCCTGGTTTCTATGGGCACGTGATGCCACCAGAGGACCTTGGGGGAAAGAACCCTGCACCATCCCTGCGGTTTTGAAGAGCGTGCGCCGAGCCTGAGAGCCACCGTCACCCCCAGAGACATCCACCCAGCTCACCCAGTGAGCTGTCACAGAGATATAGCGGCCTTGGCCGTGCTTACTAGTCCATGTGTCGGTGGTCAGATGGACTTTTCCGGCCACAGATGCAGACAACACGCTTGAAATTTTAGATGACACGTGGCTGGCCAGGGCAGGGACGGCTTTTCTGGCAAAGAAATGCCTGCTCGGCATCTGGTATTGGGGGCAGGCAAGGGCCATGACGTGGCGGAACCCATCTGTGTCCACCAGACGGAAAGGCAACATTTCTTTGCTCGCTTACCACCTGCATTTCGCTCCATGTTCAGAAATATAAAAATTTGAGAAGGAATGGAAGAGTTTAGGGAAGTCTCTTATTAAAAGACGGCAAATCACAGCTATTCTCAAATCCCTCAAATCAAAACAAAATTGCTGTATTCACATTTAACTGCAAAGTAGATCTATCAACAAAGCTGGCCTGCGCCAAAGTGAAAAAACACGTATCTGAAATGTATTCGGATAATACAAGGTATTTTTGGCACCTTTCAATTCACCTGTGGTGACTACAAAATTGCTGTATTCAAATTTAACTGCAAAGTAGATCTATCAACAAAGCTGGCCTGCGCCAAAGTGAAAAAACACGTATCTGAAATGTATTCGGATAATAAAAGGTATTTTTGGCACCTTTTTAAATTCACCTGTGGTGACTACAAAATTGCTGTATTCACATTTAAGTGCAAGGTGCCTCAATGAACAAAGCTGTAGTGCGCCAAAGTGAAAAAACACGTATCTTTAATGTATTCGGATAATAAAAGGTATTTTTTGGCACCTTTCAATTCACCTGTGGTGACTACAAAATTGCTGTATTCACATTTAAGTGCAAGGTGCCTCAATGAACAAAGCTGTAGTGCGCCAAAGTCAAAAAACACGTATCTGTAATGTATTCGGATAATAAAAGGTATTTTTTGGCACCTATCAATTCACCTATGGTAACTACACAATTGCTGGATTCAAATTTAACTGCAAGGTGGCTCTATCAACAAATCTGGACTGGGCAAAAGTGCAAAAAACACGTATCTGTAATGTATTCGGATAATAAAAGGTATTTTTGGCACCTTTCAATTCACCTGTGGTGACTACAAAATTGCTGTATTCACATTTAAGTGCAAGTGCCTCAATGAACAAAGCTGTAGTGCGCCAAAGTCAAAAAACACGTATCTGTAATGTATTCGGATAATAAAAGGTATTTTTTGGCACCTATCAATTCACCTGTGGTGACTACAAAATTGCTGTATTCAAATTTAACTGCAAAGTAGATCTATCAACAAAGCTGGCCTGCGCCAAAGTGAAAAAACACGTATCTGAAATGTATTCGGATAATACAAGGTATTTTTGGCACCTTTCAATTCACCTGTGGTGACTACAAAATTGCTGTATTCACATTTAAGTGCAAGGTGCCTCAATGAAAAAAGCTGTAGTGCGCCAAAGTGAAAAAACACGTATCTGTAATGTATTCGGATAATAAAAGGTATTTTTTGGCACCTATCAATTCACCTGTGGTGACTACAAATTTGCTGTATTCAAATTTAACTGCAAAGTAGATCTATCAACAAAGCTGGCCTGCGCCAAAGTGAAAAAACACGTATCTGAAATGTATTCGGATAATACCAGGTTTTTTTGCACCTTTCAATTCACCTGTGGTGACTACAAAATTGCTGTATTCACATTTAAGTGCAAGGTGCCTCAATGAACAAAGCTGTAGTGCGCCAAAGTCAAAAAACACGTATCTGTAATGTATTCGGATAATACAAGGTATTTTTGGCACCTTTCAATTCACCTGTGGTGACTACAAAATTGCTGTATTCACATTTAAGTGCAAGGTGCCTCAATGAACAAAGCTGTAGTGCGCCAAAGTCAAAAAACACGTGTCTGTAATGTATTCGGATAATAAAAGGTATTTTTTGGCACCTATCAATTCACCTGTGGTAACTACACAATTGCTGGATTCAAATTTAACTGCAAGGTGGCTCTATCAACAAATCTGGACTGGGCAAAAGTGCAAAAAACACGTATCTGTAATGTATTCGGATAATAAAAGGTATTTTTGGCACCTATCAATTCACCTGTGGTGACTACAAAATTGCTGTATTCAAATTTAACTGCAATGTAGATGTATCAACAAAGCTTCAGTGTCTCATTTTCCGGTTCTACCTCCTCTCCTCTCCCTCTTGCTGTCGGGGTTCCTCAGGGATCCGTTCTTGGTCCTCTCCTCTTTTCACTCTACACAGCCCCCATTGGACAAACCATCAGTAGATTTGGCTTCCAGTACCATCTCTACGCTGATGACTCTCAACTATACACTTCCTCCCGAGACGTCACTCCTGCCCTGCTACAGAACACCAGTGACTGTCTGTTCGCTGTCTCTGACATCATGTCCTCTCTCTATCTCCAACTAAACCTCACTAAAACTGAACTTCTAGTCATCCCACCATCTACTAACCGACCTCACCCTGCTATTTCTCTCTCAGTGTGTGGTACCACCATAACTCTAGGCAGCAGGCCCGATGTCTGGGGGTTATACTAGACTCTGATCTGACCTTCATCCCCTATATCAAATCCCTTGCCCGCTCCTGTTACCTGCACCTCAAGAACATCTCCAGAATCCGTCCATTTCTCACTGTGGAAACAACTCATACTCTCATTACTGCTCTTATTCATTCTCGTCTTGACTACTGTAACTCCCTACTTGTTGGTCTTCCTCTCTGTAAACTCTCCCCTCTGCAATCTGTCCTGAATGCAGCAGCCAGGCTTGTCTTTCTTTCCAGCCGCTATACTGATGCCTCTACCCTGTGTCAGTCTCTGCACTGGCTGCCTATTCAGTACAGAATACAACATAAACTCATCACTCTCACACATAAGGCTCTCCACAGTGCTGCACCCCCATACATCTCCTCCCTTATCTCTGTCTACCACCCTACCCGTTCTCTCCGCTCTGCTACTGATCTAAGACTACACACCTCACTCATCCGAACCTCCCATGCCCGTCTCCCATATTTTTTTACGTATTGCAACCAGTTCTCTGGAACATGTTACCCCATGTGATCAGGCACACTCACAACCCTCACAGTTTTAAGTGCGCTCTGAAAACTCATCTTCTTAGACAAGCCTATCAAGATCCCTAATTGTCAACCCCCAAATTCTGTCACAGATTCGTCACTTCCTGCACTTTGGCACCCACAGGCACTTATCTGTATATAGATGTATGGTTGGGATGGCAGGTTCATCCACATTTTATGTATACTACCCCATCTTTATGTAACATGGCTGGTCCATTGTAAACCAAGCACTTGTCACCTTTTGTTTCACCCATAAACCATAATAGATTGTAAGCTCTTGCGAGCAGGGCCCTCACACCGCGTGTCTCATTTGTCAGTAGCTTTTTTATAATGTAATGTCTGGTTTGTCTGTGCTTATTCCCTCTATATTGTAAAGTGCTGCGGAATATGTTGCCACTATATAAATAAAGATTATTATTATTATTATTAAAGCTGGCCTGCGCAAAAGTGAAAAAACACGTATCTGAAATGTATTCGGATAATAAAAGGTATTTTTGGCACCTTTCAATTCACCTGTGGTGACTACAAAATTGCTGTATTCACATTTAAGTGCAAGGTGCCTCAATGAACAAAGCTGTAGTGCGCTAAAGTCAAAAAACACGTATCTGTAATGTATTCGGATAATAAAAGGTATTTATTGGCACCTATCAATTCACCTGTGGTGACTACAAAATTGCAGTATTCACATTTAAGTGCAAGGTGCCTCAATGAACAAAGCTGTAGTGCGCCAAAGTCAAAAAACACGTATCTGAAATTTATTCGGATATTACAAGGTATTTTTGGCACCTATCAACCTGTGCTGACTACAAAATTGCTGGATTCTAATTTAACTGCAAGGTGGATATATCAACAAAGGTGGAATGGGCAAAATTGAAAATGAACATCTATCTGAAATGTATACTGATAATTAAAGTGGAGTTTTGCACCTAACAAAGAGACCTGCAGTTACTAGAAAAGATGTGTATCCTAATATAAGTTCAGGCTGCCCAATATCCAGGAAATATTTCAATAGAAAACTGTTAATAATAAAGCTATTGCAGTGCAATGTCTACACTAAGTCTTGGTGAACTTTATCCAGTATTCTTTATAGAGCTTGTCTGTGTTCGCCCGCGGGCCCCTCCCCCCCCCCCGCTCCTCCCCGTGACTTTACAGCGGTAGATGCTCCTTTAAAATTCTCTACCTAACTACATAAAATCTTCCAATCTCTAATCTAACTAAGTTGTAAGGATCACAGCTAACAGTAGAGCTTTCTCTGTGAAGAAATAGAATAATTTCGCTGAGCTGGTTGGACACAGGCAGAGCGCACGTCCTACTGCTATGAAATGCTGAGAGACACTGGGGCTGAACAGGAAGGGCTATTCTATGTAAAACGAGGTCATGTGATTTTTCCAGCCAATCGCAACCATACACATCCCAGTCATGACGTCGCACACACATCTCACCCTGCTCTATTCTGTAAGCTGATTTGCTGGCCGCCAAAATGACAGGAAGCGCCGAAAATGGCGCGATCTTAATAGATGATGCACAGATTTTAACCTAAATTATCGCATGATCTAAAAATTTCGATCAACATAAAAACTGTGCCGATTTCAACTTTGTTGATAATAATCGCTCAACACTAATGATTATTTGACACCAAACCTAGGCGCATTACAATTAGAACAGCCAGACCAAGTTAAAGGTGTTCTGCCTGATCCACACTTGTCACACTATACTGTGCTTGTATGTATGACATGTGGAAGAACAGGTTCATACATTCTGCCGCATTCTATACTATCTTAAAGTTATTTAGAACTGGCCTGTCAGTGACAAAGTTCATACATGTCGCCCTAAATCTCCAAACTAGAGTATCAACTGGTCTTGATTATAGAACAGATCTACTATATATTTATTTATTAATATAATAAAAGTATTAACATCAGAGCAGCGATCCCATTAATAGACCAATATTTTGTTCCCTTTTTGCAACTGTATCGTTGTACCTTTATTTAAAGCTCTACATAGATACTAGGTTCCTTTAAGAGATTGAACTGGATATGACGTAGGTAAAAATGCTACACCTGTGATTGTTTTGAATGTGTTTTTATAGTTGGACACTATGTTGTAACTGGTAGCTGTGAACAAGAGCCGCATTGGCTCGAAACGTGTAAGCGTAGTTACAGTGTTTTTGTATACCCTGTTTTTTATACTGCTGTATAAGTAAATGGAGGAATAAAGAAAGCTTTTTTAATGTCTATGCTGGATTTTGGTGTAACCTGTTTTCTGGCACAAGGAGTACTCTTGGATATAGTTCCTTCTTTTACTTGCTCAGAGGCTTTCTTAGAAGAATGGAATTGTACATCAACTGACTGTTCTTTAGCTTTAATTGACTTGATTGTAACACATGAGACAATTAAAATGCAAGAACCAGAGCAGCAAGTTCAAGTACAAAAAGATAAAGTATTAGCATTTAAAGAAGAAAGCGAATATGATAGTGAGTTTCTCTGATAAGGAGACTACGGACAGTAACAGCACAGATTCGGATACATACTGTAGGAATCAGACAAATTTAGAACCAGGAGTTATACAAAACAGGAAAACAATACAATGGCATTGGGACAAAAAAGCAAAGACTTCCAGAACACGCAGAAGGAGCAGACGGGGAGGAAGAAAACACAATAACAAAAAACGTGATGAGATCCTGTAATGGCTGGAGTAGTGGATCTACTGTTCCATTGCAGGCGATGGTGTAAGCCGCACCAGGGAGCGGAGTCGAAGGGGCCGCTGGTTTTCACCAGAGCCCACCGCAAAACGGGTTGGACTTGCTGTGGTAAGCGAACCCCCAGGTTGCTACCCTGGTGCAACTTGCCTACAGAATCGTAAGGCGGGCTTGTGGCCGGGGACAGGCAGAAAGGTCAGGACAAGCGGCAAAGGTTTGTGGTCAGAAAACGTAGCAAAGGGACTGGAACACGGTAGTACAATAACATGATCTTCAATGCTTTCTCTAAGGCTTAGAGCACTGTAGATCTGGCAGGGAAGTAGGGGAAAAGCACAGAATATATAGGATCAGCGCCTGGCAATTAGCCAATTACCCTTGCACTAACCCTTTAAATCTCAGAGAGCCCTAGGGAATGGGGGTGCGCACACCGGCTGGCAATAAAGAATGGGGAGGCTCTGGCTGCATCAGAGTTGCAGTGGTTGTGCGAAAGTTCTGCCCACAGTAGCAAGTTGGACCAGTGGTCCTGTGTGCAGAAACAAAGTATCACAGATAGTCTCCCAAAATTTCTTTTACCCTCTCCACTTGTCCATTGGTTTGAGGAAAAGTCCATCATTACTTGGAGACGAGAGCACAGAGCATGCCAGAATTTGGAGACATTATGTAAGGGTAGACCATGCAGGTGGAAAATGTGTCGGAAGAAGGGATTTGCCAGCTGAGGAGGAGATGGGAGTCTGGGCAGAGAAACGAAGTGGGACATTTTTCGAGAACCAGTCCGTAACCACCCAAATGACGTCATTATTTGAGGAGGGTGGAAGGTCAGTGATGAAATCCATGGCTACGTGTGTCCATGGACATTCTGGAACGGGCAAAGGCTGAAGGAGGCCCGCAGGTTTGAGACGTGGAGTCTTGTCACGGGAACACATGGTACAGGAAAGAACAAAATCTATTACGTCACAATCCAGGTTAGGCCACCAGTAGTGCCAAGAGATAAGTGAACAAGATTTTCGTACTCCGGGGTGCGCGGCAAATAAAGAAGAATGTCCCCACTTCAAGACTTTCTTCCTGAGCCCAGGAGGCACAAATATTTTTCCCGAGGAACACGTTGAAGGTCCATGGGGGCAGCCATAATCAACTGTTCAGGAGGAACGATATACTGAAGAGTAGAGTCTAGACCAGCAACGTCAGAGGCTTGGGAGAGTGCATCGGCCTTGATGTTCTTGTCCACAGGCTGGAAGTGAATAAGGTAGTCAAACCTGGAGAAAAAGAGGGACTATCTGGATTTACGGGGATTCAAACGTCGCGCTGTCTGGAGGTAAAGAAGATTTTTGTGATCAGTATATATATTGACAGGGTGGCGAGTCCACTCCAATAGATGGCACCATGCCTCTAAAGCCAATTTGTTGGCCAGTAATTCCCGATCTCCAATCATGTAGTTCCTCTGGGCTGGGGAGAGCGTCTTGGAGAAGAAGCCACAGGAAATATCTTTGCCCTTGAAAGTCTTCTGAGTGAGGACAGGACCACCGCCCACTGACGAGGCGTCAATTACCAGTGCGCTGGCCTCTTAAATCTCAGAGAGCCAGCATGCCTAATGAGCAGGGGTTCGCCCACCAGCCGGCAGAGGAGCGCGGACGAGCAGGAGCGCGGCTAGGCGAGCACCTGCCGGCAGAACAAGCGGGCCTGGCAGTGTGCGGGGAGAGGGGACATGGGTGCATCCATAACAGATCCAACAATGGGGGAAACAAGCGAATAAAAAAAATGGAGGAAGACATACAGTTGAAACCAGAAGTTTACATACACTATATAAAAAGACACATATGCATGTTTTTCTCACTATCTGACATAAAATCAAATGTTTTTATTGGTATCATTTTTGGGGGGACAAGACTTTTTGATTGGTTTTAAATCCATTTTTGGAAGGCAAGGTGGAGAAAATACTGCAATCTTCGTAGTGTTTTTTATTTTTAACAGCGCTCACCGTGTAGTATCTGTGACAAGTTACTTATACTCTGTAGATCTATATGATTACGGCGCTACCCAGTTTATATCGTTTTTTTTATGTTGAAGCATTTTTTTTTTTAAAGTGTTTTTATTGTGTAAAACAATATTTATGTATTGCTATCTTCTAATAGACATAACTTTTTTATTTTTTCATATACAGAGCTGTGTAAGGACACTTTTTTTGCGAGAATAGCCAACGTTTTAATTGGTGCAACTTTGGCGTTTATATGAGTTTTTGATCGCTTTTTATTCCATTTTATGTGCTGCGGTATGAATTAAAATCGCAATTCTTTGATTTTTTTTTTCAACGGCATTCACTGTGTGGTTTAATTAACATAACATATTTATTGGGCAGGTCGTTATGCATGCAGCAATATCAAACATGGGTACATTATGATCTTTTTTGGGGCGATTGGCATTTGTAAAGGGGAAAAGGGTGGTGTACGTGTTTTTCTTTTATTTATCGTGTTTGTGTTTCACTTTTTTCACTTTTTTTTTTTTCACTTTTTTACACTTTTTTCACTTTTCACCAAAGGGGATTTGTATGAGCAATCTTCAGATCGCTCTTACAAAAGGAGACCTGTATACAGCATTGCTGCTGTATACTGGTCTCCATGGCATCTGTCAATCACCATGCCCACAATGCATTACGGGCATGGTGATGTCACAGACAGCCCGGGAAGTGATTTTCACATCCCAGGCTGTCTGGTAGGAGACAGTGATGACATGACAGTAAACTGCACTGAGAGCAGACAGCAGGAGCTCACTCCTTCTGCCTGAGACTTAGGTCCAACGATCTTAGTAGGGGTTAAACAATTTGCGACAGCCCATATGATGATGTCATGTCTTTGAAGCTTCTGATAGGTTTATTGGCAACATCTGAGTTAATTAGACACAGCTGTGGATGTATTTTAGTGCACACCAGAAACACTCTGCTACTGTCTGTAACATCATGGGAAAGTCTAAAGAACTGTAGACTTGCACACATCTGGATCATCGTTGGGTGCAATTTCCAGATACCTGAAGGTGTCTCGTTCATCTGAACAAACAATTATATGCAAGTACAAACAAGATAGTAATGTCCAGCTATCATACCACTCAGGAAGGAGGCGGCTTCTGTGTCTCGGGGATGAACGTGCTTTGGTTCAACATGTGCATATCAACCCAAGAACAAAATCAAAAGACCTTGTGAAGATGCTGCCAGGCGCTGGTAAGATTGGGATATTATCCACAGTGAAACGAGTACTGTATCAATATGGGCTGAAAGATCACTCTGCCAGGAAGAAGCCATTACTTCAAAAGAAACCTATAAAAGCCAGATTAATGTTTGCAAATGCACACGGGAACAAAGACCTACATTTTTGGTGAAATTTCCTGTGGTCTGACAAAACTAAAATTGAACTGTTTGACCACACTGATTATTGTTACGTTTGGAGGAAAAAGGGAGAAACTGTGAAGCCTAAGAACACCATCGCAACTGTGAAACACGGGGGTGGCAGCATCATGTTGTGGGGTTGTTTTGCTGTAAGAGGTTCTGGTGCACTTCACAAAATAGATGGCATCATGAGGAAAGAAGATTATGTGGCAATACTGAAGCAATATCTCAAAACATCATGAGGAACTTAAAGTTTGGGTGGAAATGGGTCTTCCAAATGGACAATGACCTGAAGCATACTGCCAAACTGGTTACAAAGTGGTTTAAGGATAACCAGGTCAATGTTTTGGATTGGCCTTCACAAAGCGCTGATCTCAATCCTATTGAAAATTTATGGGCATAGCTGAAAAGGCAGATGCGAGCAAGGTGACCTACAAACATGGCTCATTTCCACCAGTTCTGTCAGGAGGAATGGGACAAAATTCGTACCAACTATTGTAAGCTTATGGAAGGATATCCAAAAAATTTGACCCAAGTCATACAGTTTAAGGGAAATTCTTCCAAATGCTAATGAAATATATGTAAACTTTTGTCTTTGCAGAAAATAATAAAAATGCCTTAAAATTTTTTCACTCTCTCTTTCTGGCATTTGGCAAATATAAATAATTTTGGTAATCCTAATTGACTGAAATGGAAAAGGTTTATTCTGTCAGATAGTGAGAAAAACATGAATAAGTGTATTTTTATATAGTGTATGTAAATTTCTGGTTTCAACTGTAGAAGTAGTAATTCTCAAACCCAGTATTCTGACTTTGCTAAAAACAGATGTATTAAAACAAGGACTTAATTTTTCCCCGACATGTGATGTAGATCTGTTTTCCACTATCTTAGACATCTATATATTCTTGAGATCACTCACAGTGAATAAGCACTTCTATAAGGAAAGCCAACAAAAGGATGATGTTGAAGAACAGGATATATCAATTCTACCCAATAATGAATATCTGGGTTTAACATTTGAGGAACAATTGGCATTAAAAACTTTGGTGGATTTAGATATGGAGGGTAATGTGCGGCAGGATGAGGACATGCAGATTGGTGTCTATCACAACATTTCCAATCCTAAATATTATCCTATAAAAACAAGAGGACCAGCTCTGGAAACATTTTAGAACATGGTGGAAAGGGATTTGATACAATTGCAACAAATCATGCTCCCTGCATTATCTACTTGAATCTACCAGGATCCCTTGTCCTTCATCTGGATTGGCTAAACATTATGGCACAAGAAGGGACGTAAGCATATATTTGGTATTTGTATCTTTGGCAATACCATTTGGATGTTTTTTGTACTATCCCCTGATGAATCCGCTTGATCAGCGGAAGAAACGCGTTGGGATAGAGGGATAGATATATGTTAATTGTTTAGGTAGTGATCGTTAATTGGTTGGTGATGGATTAATTTCACACATTTTCTTTTGTTTGGTATTATTTTCCTTTTTGTTTTGGTATTGCTTTAGGGAATTGTAGGGATTTAGTTAGCTAGTTGTACGGGGTCGCCCTTTTTCAGGGCGGTTACTCCGTTTATCTTCATATAGTGAAAATAGATAGACATTAATAGGGCCCGTAGGGAATATTTTTTCCCCTTTTACTATATTGTTGCATTAAAAGTTATATTTTAAGTGTGTACTTATTTATTCATTATTACCTGAAGGTATTTGGTGTTTCTAGTGGTTTGACAATTGCAACAAATAAATATATCACGTAGTAATAAGAATAATAAAAATAGGAATACAAATTTGACATGGAGCCAAATAAAAACATTAAAAGAACTTAAAAAAACAGCAACTTAGTAGTAAAAAAAAGCAGATGGGCGGAGCGACAGTGATTGATGTCAATCTGTATGTCACACAGGCAATAAGATCCTGAATGACACTATAACTTATCGGAGTTTAACAAGAGATCCTACATTACAATTGCAAAAAAGTTTGGATAAGTTACTGGATGAAGGAGTACATTTGGGAGTCATAACAGAACAACATAAAGAATACCTCTTGGGAGAAAATCCAAAAATACTGTTTTTTTTATGGTTCCCCCAAAATTCATAAAAATGTATTCCCACCGGGTTTAAGGCCAATAATTTTGTTTAAGTAATTGGCTAGATAAATATCTACAGCCTTTAGAACAAAAAATCACAGGTTATATTAAGGACACAAAGGCAGTACTACAAATGATATCAAATTTCAAATGGAAAAAGTAGTATGTTTTGGTCAAATGTGACGTCGTCAGTCTGTACTCAAGTATACCACATGATATGGTACAAATAGCAGTGTCCTTTTTCCTTAAAAATCACAGCCAATATAGTGAGGGATTGCAAACCTTTATTTTGATGGCAATAGAATATTTGATAAAAAGCAATTATTTTAAGTTAAATGATACTTTTTATGTACAGCTAGTGTGGGATCCCATGGGTGAGACATCATCTCCATCCTCTGCCAATTTGATTATGGCATGGTGGAAACACCATGTCATTTTCAATGCCAATAATAGTTTCTTGGCATGTATTTTGTGGTATGGGTGCTACGTAGAGGACCTATTAATTATAAGGGGTCGCAATGTGGCACTCATACATGTTTTCCTTGATTACATCAATAACAATCACTGTAATCTTCATTTTACTGGGAGTTTGGATACCCAGGGCACATAATTTCTTGATATTTACTTGAAGAGTGATGAACAAACCTAATAAGTGTATACTACACTGTATTGCAAACTGAGAGCTGGGAATTCCATACTTAAAGCAAATAGCTGTCACTCCCTGAGTAGTACAGCGGCCATACCATATGGCGAATATGTGAGAGCAAAAAGAACATGTACATTATGGGAGAATTATGAGAAAGCGGAAATACATGTAGATTCTAGGTTACAACAAAGGGGTTACTCACAAAAAATTCTGGGTAAAGCCAAAAATAAAATTAAAAATTACACTCAACAATAACTATTGACAAACAAAGGGACAGAGAGAAAAATAAAAAAAATTATATTCTCCACAAAGTATAGTAGCAATTATGAGAAAATAAAATATTTTTTTTTATAAAAATCTAAATATACATCATCAAGACCCTACTCTTGCAAAGGTAATAGAGAATGTGGTACAATGCGTGCCTAAACAAGGAAAAACAATTGCCAATGAGATATCCCCCAATATTTTCACCATGAAAAAATTTGATTATCCCAAAAAAGTTTCCTTATATGTAGAGAATCCCACTGTAAGGTATGACAGTTTGTAAAAAAAAAAAAAAAAAAGGCATCATTAAAAATCCAGGAAAAACTAAAAATGTTTCAATAAATTGTAACACACATCATGTGGTCTATATAACTGAATGTACCTATTGTGGAAATTTAAATATAGGCAGTATGATCCACAAACTAAAAATAAGGATAGCGGAACACATTGCCAGTATTAAATGAGAACCTACACAAATGTCAGAGGCAGTGAGACATTTTTTGGAACATCATGCAGGCTGCTTAAAATCCTTTAAATTTTATGCCATTGAATATACAGAAATATCTAATGGGGAGGTAATTGGTTAAAAATGGTAAGACAATGAGACACCTTTTGGTACTAAGGGTTTAAGCACCAAATTTCATGCACATTATAATACCATAGAATGCGCCTGATTTATGAACCCGCTCTACTGTGGGTCATAAATCAGGCGCATTGTAGCGCTAGCACGACATTTCTGGCTCAGGTAACCCACTTTGAAAGTGGTCTACCTGTTCCACCAGTAATGCGCCCAGAATTGCCACAGCAAAGCTATAAATCTATGGCTTTGTTCGGTTCTAGTATGTCCCGCCTCCTGCACGACCCCCAAAATCAGGCGTATTACAAAGTGCCACTTGCACTCTGTGATGCGCTTGATAATGATGTTTGGGTGACTTTTCACTAATGTGAACAGGGCTGCTCCTGATGTCGGGCCACATTCATACATGTCCCCCTAATTCTCCAAACTAGAGTACTAACTGGTCCAAATAATAGAACAGACCTATATATTTATTAATACAGTTTAAGTATTTACATACGAAAACGACCACATTGGTAGACCAATACTCTCTATTTTGTCCCCTGTTTGCAACTGTATTGATGTACCTTTATTTAAAGCTCTACATAGATACTAGGTTCCTTTAAGAGATTGAATTGGATATGACGTAGCTAAAAATGCTGTACCAGTGATTGGTTTTAATGTGATTTTAAAGTTGGACACTATGTTGTAACTAGTAGCTGTGAACAAGAGCCGCATTGGCTCAAAACACGTAAGCGTAGTTACAGTGTCTATGTATACCACATTTTTATACCACTGTATAAGTAAATGGAAGAATAAAGAAAGATCTTGTACTGTCAGTGCTGGATTTGGGTGTAACCTGTTTTCAGGCACAAGGAGTACTCTCAGTTCAAGTTCCTTCGTCTACGTGCTCAGAGGCTTTCTTAGAAGAATGGAATTGTACATCAACTGACTGTTCTTTAGCCCTAATTGACTTGATTGTAACATATTACAAAATTAAAATACAAGAACTAGAAGAGCAAATTCAAATACAAAAAGATAAAGTATTAGTATTTAAAGAAGAAAGCGAATATGATATGTTACATCAAAAATTCAAAGAAACTATGGCTAAATTAGAAATCACAATAATGAAAAATAAGAAAAGAAAGTATCAGAGGGACCTTGAGGATTATAAAAATGACCGGTTTCAGCAGGGAGACGTGGAAGGAGTTTGGGATGCGCATAGTTGGAGGGAGCCAGAGTTTCTAGGCCACAGGATTGATGCGTCTCAGGACTTCAAAGGGACCTAGAAACCGGAGGCCAAGCTTATAGCTGGGAATTTTGAGGAGGACATACTGGGCAGACAACCATACCCTATCTCCCGGGGCAAAAGACTGAGCGGGTCTCCTTTTCTTGTGTGCCTGAACCTTTATGTAGGCTGAGGCCTGAAGCAGAGATTGGCGTGCCTTCTCCCAAATGACTGATAAGTCACGGACATCACTGTCTACCGCAGGCACATCGCATTAGGCGGAGGGCAGCAGAAGGGGTGGACGAGGGTGCCGGCCGAAGACCACGAAAAAAGGAGATGCTCCGGCAGAATCTAATTACAGAGAATTGCATGAAAATTCGGCCCAAGGCAACAAACTACACCAATCGTCGTGTCGAGCAGACACAAAATGGCGGAGATAGGTACCAAAGACCTGATTCATCCTCTCCACTTGGCCATTAGATTGTGGGTGGTAGGCAGAGGAAAAGTCCAGTTTGACTTGTAATTGTGCTCAGAGGCCCTGCCAAAATCTAGAGACAAACTGAACTCCCCGGTCCGAGACGATATGTTGAGAAAGTCCATGCACCTGGAAAATATGTTGAAAGAAGAGATTGGCTAGACATGGAGCATAAGGAAAGCCAGGCAGCGGAACGAAGTGCGCCATTTTGGAGAATCTGTCCGTGACCACCCAAGTAACCGTATTACTGGCAGAGGGAGGTAAGTTGGTGATAAAGTCCATATCGATGTGAACCCATAGACTGTTAGGAACTGGGAGAGGTTGCAGAAGCCTCGCCAGTTTGAGACGAGGAGATGTATAACGAGCACAAGTGGTACAAGCTTCCACGAATTCTTTCCCGTCTTTATCCAACTCAGGCCACCAGTAAAAACGAGTAATCAGGGAACAAGACTTCTGAACCCCAGAATGTCCAGCTATTCGAGAAGAATGACCCCAGTCCAGTACCCTTTCCAGAACGCAGGGCGCACGTACGGTTTGCCCGGGTACACGTTGGAGGTTTACGGGAGCCGTGGACATCAGACATTCAGGGGGTACAATGTGCCGAGGAGTGGCCTCTTCTTCTCCACTAACATCTGAGAAACAAGAAAGGGCATCGACTTTGATATTCTTTTCTGCCGGTCGGAAATGGATAACAAAATTAAAACGAGAGAAAAACAGCAACCGTCTGACTTGGCGAAGGTTCAGACGTTGCGCAGTTTGGAGGTAGAGGAGATTCTTATGATCGGTGAAGATGTTTACAGGATGCCAAGCACCCTCCAGGAGGTGGCACCATTCCTCCAAGGCAAGCTTAATCGCCAGTAGCTCCCGATCCCCGATGGTGTAGTTTCACTCAGCAGGCTAGAAGGTTTTGGAAAAGAACCCGCAGGTCCTAGTCTTGCCTTTAGGGCCCTTTGGCCCTTTGGGTGAGAACCGCCAGCCCCCATGGAAGAGGCGTCGACCTCCAAGAAGAATGGGTTCTCTGTATCCGGACGGGATAAAACGGGTATCGAGGCAAAGGCGGCCTGTAGCTTGGTGAAGGCTTCTTCGGTGGCTGCCGGCCACAGTCTGGGGTTACTATGCTTCCTGGTGAGCGCCACAATAGGGGCTACCAAAGTCAAGAAGTGTGGAATGAACTGCCTGTAGTAATTTGCGAAACCGAAGAAACGTTGTATGGTCCGAAGACCGACAAGTCGAGGCCACTGAAGGACAGCAGACAGTTTAGCAGGATCCATTTGTAGCCCCTTGTCGGAGATAATATATCCGAGAGCCTGGTCTGGTGGAAAAGGCACTTTTTTAGCTTGGCATAGAGGTGATTGTTGCACAAACGCCTCAGAACCTGGTGCACGTGGGACTGGTGGGACTCGGGATCGGGTGAGAAAATCAGAATGTCATCCAGGTAAACCACTACACAGGTGTACAGGAGGTCTCAGAAAATATCTTTAATGAATTCCTGGAAGACCGCGGGGGCATTGCACAGACCTAAGGGCATCACCAGGTATTTGAAATGCCCATCCCGAGTGTTGAAGTCCGTCTTCTACTCGTCCCCCCTTCTGATCCTAATGAGGTTGTAGGCTCCTCACAGATCCAACTTAGAAAAGATTTCAGCCCCCCCGAAGATGGTCAAAGAGTTCGGTGATTAACGGTAATGGATACCGGTTTTTAATGTTGATTTTGTTGAGGCCGCGGTAATCAATGCAAGGGCGCAGTGACCCGTCCTTTTTTTCCATGAAGAAGAAACCGGCACCAGCAGGTGAGGTAGATTTGCGGATGAAGCCCTTACATAGATTTTCTTGAACATAGGCAGATATCGCCTGGGTCTCGGGTACAGAGAGAGGGTAAACCCTACCCATCATAGTCATAGTGACGATGAGGAGGAAGAGTCTTCGCTGGTTTTTCAGAAAAACGTCCTGGAAGTCCTCTCTTTATGTAAAGCTCCCACTTGCAGAGACACCGGTTCTGTCCGAAAGTGGATAGAGTCACTCAGCAGTTCACCGCTGACAGGCAAGATGACCAGGGGTTGGTCTAAGCGAAACACCGGGAGGCGATATTTAGTCACCAGGGTAGCGTCCATAAAATTTCCTTCTGATACAGAGTCCAGGAAGGCGGCTACTTGGAACGAAATACCGGAATTAGTAGTGATCTGAACCGGCAGAGTGAGACGAGGAGAGGAATGGCTCACACCTTGGGACGCCTCTCCCACGAAACCTAGGTGCGTGTGTTTCCCAGACGTTGTTGGAGAAGCGGACAACCCCTGCGGAAATGTTCAGGGCTGCAACAGTAGAGACAGAGATTCTCCTCACGACGTCATGAGAGCTCCTGCGGTGTTAGGTGGGCCCTGTCCATCTGCATGGCTTCTTCAACATCCGGCTGCGAAGGAGGCCATGGGAACACCGGTGCTAGATGGGGCAGACGGCGTAATCGGCCCGGCTCACGTTCCTGACGAAGCTCCTCCTGTCTCTCAGAGAAGCGTACGTCGATGCAAGTGGCTAGATGGATCAGCTCACTCAAGGAAGACGGAGGATCCCTGGTGGAGAGGGCATCCTTAATCTGGCTGGAGAAACCCTTCTTGAATGTATATTTACTATTTTGCCATAGGCAAACTTAAACTCTATCAGTTTATCAGTTCTCAATCTATAAAGCACTAAAACGTAACTTTTATTATGTATAACACTTAACCTCTATACACACTATTTAAAAACCTGATTTCTAACCTCTCAATTTCTCCCTCTCTAATTGTGAAGGAATAACGCCTTTTCTATTATCAAGTCTGGTGGAACACCACCTATTAACAGGGGAACCTTATATATACAGTAATTTACTAACTCCAATAAGGGATCCAAAACATCCTACTTCGGCAGTCATCCCTAATCCGATGGACATAAAACATATAAGGTCTCCTTGTGAGATCCTCTGCAGCGGGTGACACTTGTAGAAAGAGGTGAGAAATCACAAATTAAAATTCCCTGCCTGACCTCCCCAACATGTTTCAACAACTAAATGGCTTCATCAGGGGATAGAGGTCCGGTCCCATGTGGTCTAACTCATTTCCTTTTATATCATGTTAGGTACACACCCTATTCAGGTGCTCACCAATTGGCCACCAGAGATTCCACAATACCCATTCCATCTTTTACTCTCCTGCATGTATACTGAAACTATGTGCTGCTGCTGTTGCGTTCTTATAAACAACATTCCTCAGGCAAATTCACCATCTCCATAGCAGGCTTGCGCCCTATCTTACCATGCCGCCCGCACCCGCTTACTGTACCAATGGACATTTCTGCCCTAACTGTGATGGACTTCCGTCCAACTTCTCTCATATTATTGCGTCTGCGCGGCTCACCTAGAACGGACTAAGCAGAATAGGTATTACATTTTACAGCACACTACTAACTTTATCACTTCCCATAAACCTTTTCTCCTCTATATCTAATATGCATATTCATTGGGAATACATACTACATTATACTGTACACTGCTATCTTTTTCTCTTCCCATATACCTCTTCTCCTCTGTATCTAATATACATATTCATTTTAATAAAGCTTCAGGCCTTATGGTTAGCCCGCCCCCCCCCCCCCCTCACACAATTTCATCTCCCACCTTCCCCACTAAATATTCTTTCTAACAGGTCTCAGCTAGTTACCTCATTCATAACGTTACAATGGGAATATGCAGAAATGTTAGTACATTCATGCTCTATTGTATTTGCATACATTGTATTGCATATATTGTATTTGTAGTTAGCACAAAATCTACGCAGTGGGTATAAACAATAAATGTATACATAAATAGATGGCAATTTACTCCAAAACTGCATCTCGTCATAGCAACGTAAGTGTATATATTATATGATTCAGTTGCTAACCAATTCTTTATGCAAAATAAAAATATATCCCAATTTGTGAAATAGAATCTGTGGCCTCATGTGTTTAATACTTATCATCATTGCAAGATACTGGGAAAGTGACGGACACGGTGGGGGCTGTGGGGGCAGGAGGTTGATAGGGGAAGAAATAGAAAAAAAAAAACGCATGTGAACTCTGGTGCTCCTATAGTCATATATTCAACCATGCTAATACCACTAACCATACTTCATCACTTATATTATGTTTCTTCAAAAATTATATAGGGAATCAGCAGGATTAAATAAATGCTGAAAATGAAACGCAGACCTTCTTGAATGTGGCACACAATGCTGCCTCATTCCAGGCTAATTCTGAAGCCAGAGTGCGAAATTGCACAGCGTAGTCCCCTACGGAGGAATTCCCTTGTTGCAGATTCAGCAACACGGTTTCCGCTGAGGATGCGCGGGCGGGTTCCTCGAACACACTTGGGAACTCCTGAAGAAAAGTGCCAAGATCAGCCGTGACAGGGTCGCCTCTGTCCCAAAGTGGAGTCGCCCAGGCCAGGGCTTTTCCCGAAAGCAGTCTTACCACAAAAGCCACTTTAGACTTTTCAGACAGGAACTGACCGGCCATAAGTTCCACGTGGAGGGAGCACTGGGTGATAAAGCCCCTGCAGGCCTTAGGGTCCCCATCAAATTTCGTAGGCATGGACAACCAGAGCTTGGTGCCGGCAGACATTACCGGAGCTGGTGCCACGGGAGCTGCCATGGCAGCCGGCTGTTGCTGCTGAGTGGCGAGAAGCTGCTGCATCATAGAGGTCAGCTGCGCGATCTGCTTGGATTGCTGGGCCATGATGGCAGTGAGGTCAGAGACGCTCAGAAGAGGCACCTTGGCGGGATCCATGGCCAAATCAAACTGTTAGGTTTGGCTTACCAAAAGGCAAACAAGAGATGTGGATCCTCTGGACCACCACAAGCAATGGTATAAGCCACGTCAGGGAACGGTGTCTACGTAGGTCCGGTTTTCACCAGAGCACGTCGCAAAGCGGGATGGATTTGCTGCGGCGGATTGCTAAAAGGTCTCTACCCCATCACGTGACTTGCTTGCAGTGGCGGCCGAGGTGTGGCGTGGTACAAAATCGTGGAGCAGACTCGTAGTCGGGGACAGGCAGGAAGGTCAGGACAGACGGCAAAGGTTAGTGGTCGAGGAACGGAGGCAGAGGATACGGTACACAGAACAACACTAGATCAAGGGGAAGAGGTAGGACTTAAATAGAATCAGCACCCAGTGAAACCAATCACCGGTTCGCTGTCCCTTTAAATTGAGATACAGTACCGCAGTACCCTAAGGGGCGAGCGCGCACCCGGCCAGCGGTGGAAGAGCGCGCCCGGAGCACAGCAGGAGCGCGGTGAACGTAAGGGTCACAGCACTGCTCGCAGTGGGCGACGCTGCTGGGATGTGGGTGTGCCTGCGACCCGACAAGAGGGTCGCGGGGACACCCGTGACAAAATAGAGGAAGAGATACATTTGAAACCAGAAGTTTACAGTGGGTACAGAAAGTATTCAGACCCCTTTAAATTCTTCACTCTTTGTTTCATTGTTTCATTGCAGCTATTTGGTAAGATCCAAAAATTTCATTTTTTTGCTCATTAATGTACAGTATGCACCCCATCTTGAAAGAAAAAAACATAAATTTTGCAAATTTATTAAACAAGAAAAACTGAAATATCACATGGTCTTAAGTATTCAGACCCTTTGCTGCGACACTCATATTTAACTTACATGCTACCCACTTCCTTCTGATCCTCCTTGAGATAGTTCTACTTCTTCATAGGAGTCCAGCTGTGTTTAATTAAATTGATTGGACTTGATTGGAAAGGCCACCCCTTTCTTATAAACCTTAAGCTTACAGTGCATGTCAAACACATGATAATATGAGGTCTAAGGAACTCCCCAAAGGGAGCTCAGAGACAAATTGTGGCAAGGCACAGATCTGGCAAGGTAACCAAAAGAATTTCTGCACACCAAGTTCCTAAGAGCAAGGGGCCCCATAACCTAAAATGGAAGACGTTTGGGACGACCACAACTCTTCCTCGATTTGGGGCCCCCCAAAAAACAATCATGGAGAAAACCTTTGGTGAGAGAGTAAAAAAACCCCCAAGATCACTGTGGCGACTCCAGAAAGCAGTGGGGAAGGGGGAACTTTTTCCACAAAGTCCTATCGCTGCATCCCTCCACCTTCCCGGGCTTTTTTTCAAGTGTGCCAACAGAAGCCTACCTCAGTGCAAACATAAAAAAGGGCCCACATACAGTTTGCAAAAAAACACATGGACTCCCAACATAAAAAAAGATTCTCTGGTCTGATGAATAAAAATTTTAACTTTTTTTTGTTAAATTTTTAAGCGAAGTTGGATATAACCAGGCACTCTCACACCTGCCCAATAAACCCCAAAAGTGAAACATGGGGGTGAATTTCATCATGGGGGTTTTCTCAGCTGCAGGGACAGGACAACTGTTGCAATTGAAGGGAAAAATAATCGCCAAGTACAGAAGACCTGGATGAAAAACCCTCCAGAGTGCTCTGGACCTCAACTGGGCAAGGTTCATCTTCCAACAAACAATGACCCTAAACACACACTAAAATAACAAAGCAGTGGCTTTAGAACAATCTGTACCATTCTTGACTGGCCCAGCCCGACCCCCGACCTAAACCCAATTGACATCTCTAGAGACTTGAAAACGGCTGTCCCCCAACATTCACCACCAATCTGAGGAACTGGGGAGGAACGCAAGGGAAAATGGGAAGGGTCCGCAAAACCGCTGAAAAAACTTTTTTGCATCATTCCCAAGAAGACTCATGGTACACTCAAAAGGGGCCTACTAATACGAGCAAAGGGGCTGAAGGGGCTTGGGGGAAAATAATTTTTCTTTTGTATACAAATCCACTATTTTGTATGTGATTATTGATAATCCCTGCTTTATCTGATGGTAGGGAACATGAACGAGCTTTCAAGGGGGCGTGGGGAAAAGGTTTGTCTTTTTTTATACAGAATCCACTAGTTGTAGTGTGATTATTTGAGTGAACATTGCACACGTCCCTTTTGCCTGGGCCGTCCCGACCAGCTCCTCTCTCCACTCACATGCTTTGTTTACTTTTGCATCTTAGCAATTAAGGGACTTCTTGGGCAAAACCCTTTTAAGACCTGAGATTCTTCGGTTTTTTTTTTTTAAAAAATTTTTGCAAAAAATCTAAAAATTTCCCTTTTTTTTTTTTTTTCAATTGGATGCAGAGGGGAAACAAAAATGAAAAAAAAAATGAATTTTTGGATCATCCCAAAATGGCGGGCAATGAAAGAAAGAGTGAAAAATTTAAAGGGGTCTGAATACTTCCCATACCCACTGTACATACGCTACATAAAAAGACAATGGGCGACATGTATGAATCTGGGCCAGGGGTGGGACCCAAAGTTCCCCCCGCCAGTTTTCCGGGCAAAAATTTGGGGCCTGATTTTAATGTGGGGTGCCGAGGGCGCCCATACATACCATTTTAAAACCCGGCCGCCCTCGCAGTGGGGGGCCATTTTGGGGGACTTTCGCCAAAAGTTTCCCACCCAAATGAAATTGCATCATAGATCCCAGTGTTTTGGGGCCCCAGTGCAGGGACTTAGGGCAGTGCGGGACCGCCTCATTTTCGCCGTCCGAGGGGGTCCCCTCATACATGCCAAAAAAAGTTCACCCGCCCTCACCTTTGTGAGGGGCACGGGCCCGGGACTGCGTCTAAAAATTTTTCCAAAATTGGGAAAAGGCGGGGAAAACACGAAAAAATCATTAAAGATGCCCCGTGCGGGGGGATAAATTTCAAAAAAATCCCTTTTTAAAAAGGCTTAAAACTTTCCCTCTGAAAAAGACCTAAAACCTACTAAAAAAAATACAAAAAATTTAAAATTAACTTTCAAAAAATCAAAACGGCCTACATCGTAATTTTGGGATATTGAAAATTCCCGGGAAAATACAAAAATTTCAAATTCTTTAAGCTCTTCTCTTTGGCCCGGCAAAAACCCAAACCCAATCAAAAAAGGGGCCGACAGAAACCCCCTTTTTAAAACCTATGGAGATTGAGGCGGAAACAAATAAGAGCTCTTTGTCTGAGAAGTTCTTTAAAAATTCGAAGAGTTTTATAATTAAAACTTTTTCAGATGAGGAGGTAGGGGCGCTGATGGATCACTTTCACACTTCTGATTACTACCTCAGGGAAAAGTTGGCTGGTTCCTTGGGCAGACTAGAGGTAGGAGATGATACAGGACTAGGGAACGTATAGATTGTCTAAGAAAGGTTACAAGGGAGGAATTCCCACACTGGGTAGGTGATCTTATCATTTGAATAATTCCTTGTTAAGGAAAGGGTGGTGTCATAAAATTTTTGGTGACAGATTTTTCCATTTCTGGGGTTGCTGGTGGGTGGTGGCGGAGGGGCTTTATAGGGATTATTTAAGATTGGCTCGGTTTATCTTTTATAGGTGTTATCATAATTAAATGGAGAAGTTTAAGTGTTATCAGAGCATTTAAATGTTGCATATTGAAGTGTTATTTGTATATTGCGATGTGATTGTTTGTAAAGGATGACATTTTTCTTCTCAATAAAAATCATTGTTTAAAAAAAAAAAAACCTATGGAGAAGTATGGACCAATCAAAATCAAAGGCGGGACAGTTCAAAATACAGTAAAAAGGCAGAAAAGAGCTGATTGGTTGCGCTAACGGGGGATTGGCAATCCTGGCCAAATCAGAATAGGAGCGACAGGGACCCTTTATAAACCTATGGAGAAATATTAAACCAATCAAATTCAAAGGGGGACAGTTCAAAATACAGAAAAAAATGCAGAAAAGAGCTGATTGGCTGAGCTAGCGAAGTTTATTGGAAAGGTTCTACTTGTCCCATTGTAGTCTATGGAGAGAAGGAGGCAATGAAATCTCGGCTCTCAGCGCCGTGCAGCATGGAGTGTGATTTAAAAAATCATTTTTATTAGGTGTCAAATATTATCTGAAAAAGAGCTGAAACCTTCTAAAAACATTAATCAATCAAATCCCTAACAACGCGTTTGTCGCCGAGACCGGCGCTACATCAGGAATTGCAATATAGAGAATTGCCAGGAAATACAGTAATTCAAATTGTTTAAGCTCTTCTCATTGGTCGGCAGAAACCAACCAATCAGGATAGGAGCGACAGGGAACCTTTATAAACTATGGAGAAGTATGGACCAATCAAATGAAAAGGCGGACAGTTCAAAATACAGTAAAAGAGGCAGAAAAGAGCTGATTGGTTGAGCCTAGGCGGCAGATATGAATCCACCAATCAGATGTAGTGCGTCTATTTTGAATGGAGAAAGTAGGGCGCGATAGAAGGGCGCCCTAAAAGTTATTACTGTCTATGGGAAATATTCTCGTACTGTGATTGGCTGGTTGGAAGAGGGGTTCGTCCTGCTTAGCCAATTAGTGGCTGAGCTACCTTCTCATAGAGTTCTATGGGGAAAAGAAATGCAGAGCGAGCTCTGTTTGTGATTGGCTAAGTTAAAAGAGGACCAATGGGAGAGCGAGCGACGCTCCTATGGGTTTTCTAATGCAATCTGTAATAAAACTGTACCTGCCCGAAATAAAATGATAAGACTCCCGAAGTTGTACCGATGTATATATAAAATGATCAAAAATATGGGGGTAACAAAAAAAAAAAAAATTAATTCAATAAATTTATTTTTATTTCTTTATTTTCGTTAGCCAATGATCAATAGTATGGGAGTAACGAAAATAAAGAAACAAAAATGAATTTATTGAATTAATATTTTTTTTCCGGTACCCCCATATTATTGATCATTTTATATAGAGATCGGTACAACTTCGTTCTTATCATTTTATTTCGGGCATGTACAGTTTATTTACAGATTGCATTAGAAAACCCAAAAGAGCGTCGCTCGCTCTCCCATTGGTCCAAATAACCGCGCCTCTTTTAACTTAGCCAATCACAAACAGAGCTCGCTCTGCATTTCTTTTCCCCATAGAACTCTATGAGAAGGTAGCTCAGCCGCTGATTGGCTAAGCAGAACGAGCCCCTCTGTGCACCAACCAATCACAGTACTAGAATATTTCCCATAGACAGTAATAACTTTTAGGGCGCCCTTATATTGCGCCCTTCTTTCTCCATTCAAAATAGACGCACTACATCTGATTGGTGGATTCATATCTGCCGCTTGGGCTCAACCAATCAGCTCTTTTCTGCCTTTTTTACTGTATTTGAACTGTCCCCCCTTTTCATTTGATTGGTCAATATTTCTCCATAGGTTATAATGGGCCACTGTCGCTCCTATTCTGATTGGTTGGTTTCTGCCGACCAAGGAGAAGAGCTTACAGAATTGGAATTACTGTGTTTCCCGGCAATTCTCTATATCCCAATTCCTGATGTAGCGCTGGTGACAGCAACAAACGCATTGTTAGGGATTTAATTAATTTATGTTTATAGAAGGTTTCAGCTCTTTTCAAAAAATTTTTTACACCTAATAAAAATGATTTTTGTAATCGTACCCCATGCCGCCGGCCGAGAGGAGTTTTCATTGCCCCCATCTGTCCCAACTATAATGGATAAGTAGCTCGCGCTCTATTGGCCGAATAGCCAATCCCCCCTTAAAACCAATAAATCTTTTCTGCCTTTTTTACTGTATTTTGAACTGTCCGCCTTTTCATTTGATTGGTCCAGCTTTCCATAGCTTAAAAGGGTTTCACTGTTGCCCCCTTTTTGATTGGTTGGTTTCTGCCGACCAATGAGAAAGTTTTAAAAATTTGAATTTACTGTATTTCCCGGGAATTTTTTTAAAATCCCAATACCTGATGTACGCCGGTGACGCGACAAACGCGTTGTTGGGGGTTTTATTGTTATAAATTTTGTTTTTTAATAAATTTTTTCACTTATTAAAATAATTTTTTCATCATCTCCCGCCCACGGGGCGAGAGCCCAATTTTCATTGCCCCGATCTGCCATAGACACAATGGGACAATAGCTCGCGCTCTGATTTGGCCCAATAGCCAACCCCCGCTGCTCAACCAATCACCTCTTTTTGCCTTTTTAAATGTATTTTTAACTGTCCCCTTTGATTTTGATTGCAAAATTTCTCCATAGGTTTTAATGGGTCCCTTTGCTCCCTTTTTGATTGCAAATTGCCAAGCCCGCAGCTCAACCAATCGCTCTTTTTGCATTTTTACGTATTTTTAATTCACGCCCTTTTAATTTGATTGGGAAAAAAATTCTCTATAGTTTTAATGGGTCCCTGCCCTCCTATTCTGATTGGTGGTTTCTGCCACCAATGAGAAACCCCTTCAGAATTTTAATTCTGATTTCCCGGGAAATTTTCCACGGCCTAATTCCTGATGTTTCGCGTTCTAGATTTTTGGGAAAGTGATTTTTTTTTTTTTTATTAAATAAGGTTTGAGCTCTTTTCCTGATAACGTTTTACGCCTTTATAAAGGCGATTTTTTTGGAATCATACTCCATGCCGCACGGCGCTGAGAGCCGAGATTTCTGTTGCGATCTTCTATATGTTTCCTCTCATGTTCCGTTCTCGCTTCACTTCGCCTCCGCCGGATCATTTAGACCAGAATCAACCAGGTCTGCCTGTCGGAGCTGGCGAGCGCTGCAATGCGCCGCACTTTGCCGACTCGCGATCGTACATGCCTCGGAGTTTTCGAGCGTGCCGCGTCCCGCCCCGGAACGCCCACACCGCGCCCATTGCACGCCCCTTCATGCGAGGCGCAGCCGAAAGTGGCGAACACTGCGCCTAACATCGCATCCCTGCGTCCGACAGGGGATTCGGACTGGTGAGGCGCAGGATACGCCAGAAAACAGGCGTAAATCCTGTTCATACATGTCGCCCAATATATGCATCTTTTTCTCACTATCTGACATGAAGTCAGAATAAACCTTACCTGTTTTAGGTCAATTAAGATTACCGAAATTATTTATATTTGCCAAATGCCAGAATAATGAGAGAGAAAGATTTTTTTAAGGCATTTTCTTTACTTTCTGCAAATTCAATAGTTTACCTACACTAGGATTACTATGCCTTTAAACAATTTGTGACAGCCCATATGATGATGTCATGTCTTTGGAAGTTTCTGATTTATTGACAACATCTGAGTTAATTAGAGACACAGCTGTGGATGTATTTTAGTGCACACCAGGAAAAGAACTGTAGACTTGCACACATCTGGATCATCCTTGGGTGCAATTTCCAGATTCCTGAAGGTGTCTTGTTCATCTGAACAAACAATTACATGCAAGTATAAACAAGATGGGAATGTACAGCCATCATACCACTCAGGAGGGAGATGGGTTCTGTGTCTCAGAGATGAACGTGCTCTGGTCCGACATGTGCATATTAACCCAAGAACCGTAGCAAAAGTGAAGATGCTGCCGGAAGTTGATAAGATTGGGTCATTATCCACAGTGAAATGAGTACTGTATCAACATGGGCTGAAAGGCCACTCTGCAAGGAAGAAGTAATTACTCCAAAAGAAACATATAAAAGCCAGATTATTGTTTGCAAATGCACACAGGAACAAAAGACCTACATTTTTGGAGACATGTCCTGTGGTCTGACAAAACTTAAATTGACCATTGTGACATTTGGAGGAAAAAGGGAGACGTTTGGAAGCCTAAGAACACCATCCCAAATGTGAAACACGGGGGTGACAACATCATGTTGTGGGGTTGTCTTGCTGCAAGAGGGACTGGTGCACTTCACAAAATAGATGGCATCATGTGGAAAGAAGATTATGTGGCAATACTAAAGCAATATCTCAAGACATCAGCAAGGAAGTTAAAGCTTGGATGGAAATGGGTCTTCCAAATGGACAACGTCCCGAAACATACTGCCAAACTGGTTACAAAGCCTGTCGTCTTTTCAGTCCTGCATCTAGCGCAGCCCTGTTTGCTATATTTTTAAATCGCCCTTGCGCCAATATCAGGTGCGTTACAGAGCGCCCACGGCACTTTGTAATACGCCTGATTTAGGGGGGCGTGCGGGAGGTGGGGCGCAATAGAACCATACGAGCCTATAGATTTCTAGAGTATAAGCATAAGAACAGATAATGAAGGATCGCTCACCTTGCTTGGTTGGTTTGCATTCATTTCTTCAGCTGGTTGAATTAGCTCACCGTCGCTCGGAATCCTGGCTCCCGGCAAAGAGCCCAACATAATCAATCAGACAAAAAAATCGATGGATCCAGCGTTCTTGGTGAAAAAAGGGGCTTTGATTTATTCACATGTAAAAAGTGCAGACGGTACAAACAAAATTGAAGTTAAAACCTATGCGTTTCAGGCATAAGACTTTCCTGCCCTTGATCACGGTTCAAATGTAATCATCAGTGTGTCCATTGAAATAGTAATCTGGGCGTTTCGTGCATCGACACGTCATATCCTTCATTTAAAAACACAAACATATTGCTATCGCTAGATGCTTCTTTATTAATCTATTTCTTTTCATTATTGTAACCTACTGAGCAACCGCTTATCTTAATATATATAGGATAAATCGTTCCTATTGTTTAAACCTACCGGAACCCTCGTCTCCAGTTCATGGATCCAGTATGCCTCACACAGGTGCACTCGATGTTCCCAGTCTCCTCCGTTGTGCGGGCGGTTAACTCGTTCGCTTCCACAACATTTGAAGCTATCGAGTGCGCCTGTGTGTGTCTCCACAAAGTGCCTTACTGCTCCAGAGTGAGTACTCTGTACTTTTCTAATACTGGCTAGATGTTCCTGACTTCTCACTCTCATTTTTCGAATACTGCTGCCTATATAGGATTTTTTACAGCTTGTTCAATGAATAAGATAAATCAGATGGTCCGTGTCACAATTTATAAAGTTATTTATTTTGTATTTTTTGCTTTTTGTTTGACCAACGAAACCATCAGTTTTATCCATATGTTGGCATATTTTACATAGTTTCTTTCCACATGTATAATTGCCCTTCAAAGTTAGCCATGTATTGGACAAATTTTTACTAGAGAAGTTGCTGGGAGAAATAGTGTCTCACCTCACAGAAAAAAAACAGGATATATGGGGATTTTCACAGAGTAACCAAATCACAGAATAAACAACAAAATCCACTCTAAAATGTAACTTTTAATATTTCCAAATTAAAAATATAACTCCTTACTGAATATGTCATGTGACATCCTCTCACCCAAACTGGGAGAAAAAAGTATTAAATCCACAATATAGACACAAAACAATGTGACAGATAGATAAATGACCACCATAATAAATAGCACCTAAATAAGTGCCCGTACTGATAGTGTTTTCTCACCCTTATTAATTACCTATCGGATAAGCGGGGACATTGCCCCAAAAAGGGCGGCCCCACCACTAGAAGGCTATCCCTATATTGCCCTCACACATAAACAAACATCACAGTGGTCAAAAAGCACATGATAATAGTGTCATATAAAACTATCATCCAAGACAAATGCTAATATACATAAAGTCTTACTGTCCTTGTATGAGGAGGACTATTCATACAAGGACAGTAAGACTTATGTCTTACTGTCTTGATGTAAATTTTAAGATGAATCTGGGTCTCCTTTCTGTTTTCCACGTATAGACTTTGTCAGCCTGATAGTCCTCTTGGTCTCTTTGGTACTTTTCTCTTTTTGTTTCCATAATTATAGATTCCAGTTTTGCAATATTGGCTTTAATACTATCTTGTAGTTTTTCTTTTTCTTCCTCTTCTTTGAACTCCTGTAGCTTAATATTGACTTGTTTAATTTGTTCTTGTATTTCCTGTAATCGAGTTGTTTCGAAATCTATGATTAATCTCATTAACTTTTTAGAGCATTCTGATAGTACTAGATTCCACGACACTAGAAAATCATCTGTATAAATGAAGGATGGCATTTTATTTATTCTTAAGCCCCACGGTATTATGTCCTTTTCCAGGTACATGCTTAATGAATTGCGATCCCACCAGAGCTTAGTAGAACACTTGGAGACACTATTTCTCCCAGCAACTTCTCTAGTAAAAATTTGTCCAATACATGGCTAACTTTGAAGAGCAATTATACATGTGGAAAGAAACTATGTAAAATATGCCAATATATGGATAAAACTGATGGTTTCGTTGGTCAAACAAAAAACAAAAAATACAAAATAAATAACTTTATAAATTGTGACACGGACCATCTGATTTATCTCATTCATTGTACAAGCTGTAAAAAATCCTATATAGGCAGCAGTATTCGAAAAATGAGAGTGAGAATTCAGGAACATCTAGCTAGTATTAGAAAAGTACAGAGCACTCACTCTGGAGCAGTAAGGCACTTTGTGGAGACGCACGCAGGCGCACTCGATAGTTTCAGATGTTGTGGAATCGAACGAGTTAACCGCCCGCACAACGGAGGAGACTGGGAACATCGAGTGTGCCTGCGTGAGGCATACTGGATCCACGAACTGGAGACGAGGGTTCCGGTAGGCTTAAATTACAGGAACGATTTATCCTATATATATTAAGATAAGCGGTTGCTCAGTAGGTTACAATAATGAAAAGAAAAAGATTAATAAAGAAGCATCTAGCGATAGCAATATGTTTGTGTTTTTAAATGAAGGATTTGACGTGTTGATGCACGTAACGCCCAGTTTACTATTTCAATGGACACACTGAGGATTACAATTGAACCATGATCAAGGGCAGGAAAGTCTTATGCCTGAAACGCGTAGGTTTTAACTTCAGTTTTGTTTATACCGTCTGCACTTTTTACATGTGAATAAATCAAAGCACCTTTTTTCACCAAGAACTCTGGATCCTTCCATTTTTTGTCTGATTGATTATAGATTTCTAGCTTCAGTACAGTAATTCCAGGCGCATTTCTGCTGGAACAGGTAAGACATGTTCAAAGTGGTTTACCTGAGCCAGCGCTCATCTTAGCGCTAGAATGCGCCTGATTTATGACCCACAGCAGATCGGGTTCTTCTCCGCAAAAAAATTGTCGTCTAAGTGCCATAAATCATACATGTCGCCCTAAATCTCCAAACTAGAGTACCAACTGGTGTTAATTATAAAACAGATCTACTATATATTTATTAATATAATAAAAGTATTAACATCAGGGAAGCGATCCCGTTAGTAGATTCTCTGTTTTGTCCCTTTTTGCAACTGTATCGATGTACCTTTGTTTAAAGCTCTACTAGGTACACCTGTGATTGATTTGAATGTGTTTTTAAAGTTGGACACTATGTTGTTGTCATGGGGGGCTGGCGCGGGTGCCGTCGCCCCCCACATCCCCCCCATGGCCGCCCCCATGCCCGGCCACTGTCTCCCGCGGCCGCCCCCCGGCTCGTTTGGGGGCTGGCGCGGGTGCCGTGGCCACCCGCGACCGTCCCCTTGCTGCCCGGGTCCCGGCGTCAGTACACTTACCCTTCCACGCTCCTGTGGTCTCTGCTCCCATCTGCCCCAGCCGCTACGGGCGTACCCGCTGCCTAGGGCGCGCACACGACGGCTGGTCTTGATTTAAAGGTCCAGCACGCCGGTAATTTGTCAATTGCCGGCCGCTGGTCCTATATAAGGTATACACCTCCTGCACTCTCTGCCAGATTGTTGGTGTGCCTTTAGTGTGTTTTGAGAGTGTTGGAGTTCCGTATTGATTACCCATGTACCAGTCCGTTCCGCTACGTTTCCTGACCTTGCCTGTTTGCCGCCTGCCCCGACCGTCTGCCCGTCTCTGACCACAAAAACCCCTGCCACCCATCCTGATCCCTGCCTGTCCCGACTACCTCTCCCGGGTTACGATTCTGTACCAGCATTACCCCGGCCCCATCGCAAGCAAGTCACGTCAGGGGTAAGGACCTGGTAGCCTCACGCCGCAGCAAGTCCATCCCGCTTTGCGGGGGTTTTGGTAAATCCCGGGGGCTACTTAGACTCCACCCCCTGGTGTGGTTTTAACTATCATCGCTTGCGGTGGCCAGCGAATCCCCAACCCGTTACAGTTGTAATAAAGGTTTGTAAACAAGACCCACATTGGTCAAAACAGTAACTAGTTAAAGTTTTTTGTATTCCTAATTTTAAAATGCTGTATGATACATGGAAGAATAAAGAAAGCTTTTTTAAAATGTCGAGCTGGTTTTTGGGTGTAACCTGTTTTCGGTACAAGGATACTTTGGGGATATTTTTCCCTTTTTTTACTTCTCAGAGGCTTTCTTAAAGAATGGAATTGTACATCAATTGATGTTCTTTGCCTTAATTGACTTGATTGTAACACATGATACAATTACAATACAAGAACTAGAAGAGCAAGTTCAAATACAACAAGATAAAGGGCGACATGTCCAAAAAGTGGCGTATCCCCCTGCAGTTTTAGGACATTAAACAGTCAAATTTCACCCTTTAAAGTGCGAAAAAATTTTTAAAACTGGGATGGTAACCTTGCATAGAAATTTAATTGCCTGAAAAAACGCATCGCAAAGATAAAGCGCATATGCCGAAAAAAGGCATTGCGTAAAAAAAAAGGGGCAGACAACTCGCAGCCCCAATGCATATCTTTGGGTAGTTTTATGTAATGCCCCTATCGGGGCGCTTTCCCCGACGGAGGCACTTAAAAAGTAAGGCCCTAAAGAGGTGCATTGCGGCAAGGGGGCCCGCACACGCACCATTTTTGGGCGCATTAAAAAAGGGTCTTTGCCTGCCATATAATGCGCCTATTTTTGGGGGGTACAAACAGTTTTTTTAAACAACAATAATATGGGGGCCAAAGGGGTTTTGGCCCCAAAAACCAAAAAACTGCGGTTGGTTTGTTGAGACATGTCGCCCCAAATTTTTAGCTTTTTAAGAAAAAACGAATATGTTTCGTTACATAAAAAAATTAAAAGAAGCTATAGCGATTTTGGAAACCACAATAATGGAAAATAAGAAAAGAAATATCAGAGGGACCTTGAGGATTATAAAAATAACAGAATTTACACCTGGCCTAAAGAACGTTGGAAATCCCCCTTTAGATCAATCCCAAAAAAAAAAAAAAGATCAAGAAAAAAAGAAAAGAACGTGATTCTTTAAAATGGGGAGACAATGCGGGAAATAACCAGTTTGGGATACTTGGGAAAATCGGGAAAATTAAAAACCCCAAGGAGTTATACAAAACAGGGTAATGGGGGGAAAAAAAAACAAGGATTCCAAAAAAACACAAAGGAGCGATAGGGAGGAAGAAAACGCAATAACAAAAAAAGTAATGAGATCCAATAATGGGGGGAAACAACGGAATGAAAAATAGGGGAAACCCATAGAAGTGAAATCCTCAAAACCCGGGATTCTGACTTTGCTACAAATAAGGGTTTTTAAAAACAAGGATTTAATTTTTTCCCCGACTTTGTGAGTTTGATCTTTTTTCCATTTTTTTTAGACTTCAATAAATTTCTCAAAAATTACTCACATTGAATAACCCACTTCTATAAAGGAAACCAAAAAAGGATAAAGTTAAAAGAACGGGAATAAAAAAATTTTCTCCCCAAATAATGAAATCGGGGTTTAACTTTTGGGAGGAAAAAATTGGCTTTAAAAATTTTTGAGGGTTTTAGTTTGGGAAAGGTAATGGGGGGCAGGAGGAGGAAAATGCAGATTGGTGTCATAACAAACATTTCCAATAAAAAATTTAATCCTTTTAAAAACAAGAGGACCAGCTGTAGAAGTATTTCAGAACACAATGGAAAGGGATTTGATAGAATTGCAACAAAAAATTTTATCCTTAAAAATTTAATAATTTAATGAAAATAGGAAAAAAAAATTTGAAAATGGACCCAAAAATATAATTATTAAAAAAAAATAAAAAAAACAGCAACCAAATAATAAAAAAGCAGAAAGAGGGGGTAGGGGGGGGGGGGGTGGGGGATTGATGCCAAAACTGTATGTCACACGGCCCAAAAAGATTTCCCGGGAAAGACCCTAAAATTTTTCAAGATTTAAAAATAGATCCTACATTACAATTGCAAAAAAAAAATTTTGGAAAGAGTTTTCTTTGGGTGAGGGAGTACATTTGGGAGCCATAACGGAAAACATAAAAAATACTATTGGGAGGAATTCCAACAATACCGGTATGTTATGGTGCCCCCAAAATTCAGAAAAAAATTTTTTCCCACTGGTTTTAAGGCCCCAAACAATTCAGGCAATGGACTCTCTGGGGAAAGGGTTTTATTTTGTATTGGCTAATAAAAATTACAGCCTTTTGTACCATAAAACCCAGGCTATTTAAGGGAAAAAACAAGGGCCCGTACTACAAATGATATTGAATTTCAGATGGAAAAAGGAGTATACTTGGGTCAGTTGTGACGTATCAGTCTGTAACCAAAATATACCCCATAATAAAGGGAAAAAATAGAGTGTCCCTTTTTTCCTCAATAGTGAGGGATTGCAAACCTTTATTTTTATGACAATAGAAAATTTGCTAAAAATCAATTATTTTAAGTTTAATGATACATTTAATCTACAGCTAGTGGGGGCTCCCATGGGTGAGACATCATCTCCATCTTTGGCTAATTTGATGATGGCAAGGTGGGAACACCATGTAATTTTCAATGCCAATAGTCCTTTTTTGGACTGTATTTTGTGGTATGGGCGCTACATCGAGGAACTTTTAGTTTTATGGGTCGCGATGCGGCGCTCTTACAAGTTTTCCTTGATTACATCAATAACAATCATTGTAATCTTTGTTTTACTGGGAGTTGGGATGCCCAGGGCACACCATTTCTTGATATTTACTTGAGGAGTGATGAACAAAACCTAAAAGTGTATACTACACTGTGTAACAAACCGGAAGCCGGAAATTCCATAAGCAAATAGCTGTCACTCCCCGAATACTATAGCGGCCATACCGTATGGCGAATATGTGAGAGCGAAAAGAACATGTACATTATGGGAGGATTAAGAGAAAACGGAAATACATACAGGGCAACATGTATGATTTTTGGCGCCCAGATGCCATTTTTTTGCGTACATTTGTAGCGTAGAATGCACCTGAATCTATGAACCTGTTCTACTGGTGTTCAGAGATTTAGCGCTTTCTAGCTATAAAGCGACCCTTCTGGCTCAGGTAATCCACTGTTAAAGTGGTTTACCTGTTCCAACAGTAATGCGCCTGGATTTGTCATACTAAAGATATAAATGTGTAGTATCGTACGGTTGTAGTGCGACACACGCCTCCAGCACACCCCCTGATCTCGGGCGCATTACAAAGTGCCTGCGGCACTTTGTAATGCGCCTGATATTGGAGTGCGCCTGATAAAAATATAGCGAACAAGGCTGCGCTAGTTTTTGGGCTGAAAAGATGCCAGACTTCTGGCGCAGCCCTGTACTTACATGTCACCCATAGATTCCAGGCTACAACAAAGCGGTTATTCACAAAAAATTCTGGGTAAAGCCAAAACTAAAATTACACTCAACAACAACTTTGTCTGCATACTTGATTCCTGGATGCATCCTCCATTGGGACAAGGCCAGTCCTGTCCCAAAGAAACAATAAAGGCAGGCATTAACACTCTCTCTTCCCCCCTGGCGATTGGGAATGGCACCAGGCAGGGATGTCCCCTTTCACCTATCCTCTACATCCTAGCCATGAAACACTTAATGCAAGCTCTGAGAGCTGACCCTGGGGTAAGAGGATTCCAGGTAGGGAGGCCCACTTTAAATGTTCCGCTTTCGCGGATGACCTACTGTTATATCTTACTGATCCAGTTTCCTCTCTGCCAGCAGCAATCAGGGTGTTAGATGAGTATAGTTCCTACAGCAATCATAGGATAAACATCACAAAGAGCTCAGCAGTTAGTCTTAACATCCCCCAGGCTCAGCTGGCCTCTCTGATGTCGTCCTTCCCCCTCTCCTGGGAGAAGAGGTCCTTCAAATACTTGGGGATTCAGATCCCTACATCTCTAGACCTGACCTATGACTTAAACTTTGCTCCTTTTCTCTCTAAACTTCAGCAAGATCTCGAGAGGTGGGACAGGAGAGACTTTTCCTGGCTGGGTCACATAAACATCTTAAAAATGAATGCCCTCCCTAAACTTTTAGATCTCTTTCAAGCGATCCCTGTCAGACTTCCCAAGGCCTTTTTTGTATCTCTTAGCAAATTAATATCTCATTTTATCTAGGCACGAGGACACCCCCGAGTATCAGAGAGGACGCTTTCTCGCCCGAAGACCGAGGGTGGCTTGTCCCTTCCGGACTTTTAAGCCTACTACCTGGCTGCGACAGCAGCTCGCATCCTGGACGCCTTTAAGAGCGAGGGACCCAAGAGCTGGGTCTTGCTGGAAGCAGGACTATATAAGGCACCCACCGCAGCGCTGCCATGGTTGCCTCGCTCGTTATTGCCCGCGAGCCTAGTGAGCAGCATTCCCTTGATAGCACAAACCTCAATCTTGACATGTAGGTCGTTTGCAGCAAAGCTGAAAATTTTTACTCCCGGGGGTCCGTGTGCTCCACTCCTAGGAAATCCGGCTGTCCGGAGTCTTTGAAGGTTCCCCTGACCCGCCAAATAGGGGGGGTCGGCTGCCTCATCTGTCATGGATAGTGTCCTAGACCAGAACTCTCTGAAAACTTACAGAGAGCTGATGGGCGACGCGGACGCAGTCGGCTTTTCTAGATTCTCCTTTTACCAGCTGAGCAGCTTCTACACTAAATGGAAACAAGCCCTGTCTTTTCATAGATCCCCTACCACCTTTGAGTTATGGTGTCTTGGCAAATACTCAGAGAAGAGAGCTCTCTCTGGCCTTTACAAGCTTCTGATCGGCTCTCAGGGTGAGGACAAGCTCCCCTTCCAGAGCGGATGGGAGAGGGAATTAAATATAACCATCACTGATGAGGAGTGGTTGAAAACATTTCAACTTATACATAAATCTTCGGTCTCCATCAAGGCCCATGAACTAAATTATAAGATTGTCACCAGGTGGTACCGGGTCCCTGCATTGCTGAATATTCTGTACCCCTCCTCCCCAGCCATCTGTTGGCGTTGTGGGAAGGAGAGAGGGACTATGTCCCACATCTGGTGGGGATGCTTGATTCGCCAGCCGTTCTGGAAGGAGGTTATTGATATTATCTACACAGTAACAGGAGTTCGAATCCAAAACTCCCCTCCCTCGGTTCTACTCTTCGATATCCCGCTCGCTACTGTTCTCCTCAAATCTCACCTCATCACATTAATGCTGTTGGCGGCTAAGCTGTTAATACCCAGACTCTGGCTATCAATTACGCGCCCGTTGCTAACGGATTGGTTACGGGAGAATTACTTAATGCAGCGCCTCGAAGAGTTCAGAACCGACTCACCACTATGTCATAGCAAATACCTGAAAACATGGGGGGACTGGATATAATTTTGTAGCACGGACCAATACCTTTCTTGCCTCTCATAAAGCAACCTTTGGTCCCTTACAAATCTCACTCTGTCTTAGGTAGGGGGTGGTAAAGGTAGAGTCTGAGTTTAAGGTATCGCTCAATGTTAGAGGGATGAGACGTCGCCGAAGAGCTATTGAACGGATGTTTGTATTTATGTTTACTTGTTCTGGAATTGTTTGTTTCATATTCTCTCTGCACTTGAGTAATGCACACATGCTTGATACGGCCTCACGCAGTTGGCCGCGGGGTTCCGTCACTCACGGTATCTCAGAGCTAGTATGAAACTGACATCACGTGCTTTTCTAGTCACCCTGCATTAGCCTGGGTGCCTGGGGTGGCGGGAGTTCCGGGTCGACTCTACCAGACGCATATCCATGTACTTTGATCCTTACAGATCGAGGCACGAATTGCTGTATGCTCCGGCTTCTTGATATGCAACCCCTTCATGATTGTTAACCTGACGACTACTGTTTTCATTTGCAACTGTCTTTTTGAATTGTTTAATTGCTCTTTGTTTAATAAAATTTATTCGAATAAGAAAAAAAAAAAAAAAGGCAGGCATTAACCTGTGGCTTCTTTTCCCAAGACCTTCCAGCTGAATGGAATTACATCTTTGGGGAAGATTTTCTGGCCATCACGTTGGATCTACAAGAGTGGTGACATCTTCTACAAGGAGCTCGTTATCTAGCTACCATCTACGCAGATCTGCAGACGGCTCAGCATTCAAATTCCCTGTCCAGGTCGATGGTCTCTCTTCTCTTGCTTTAATTTTTTACTTAATTTCTGTTAAAGGTAGATGTATTGTCCCTGTAAGTTTGTGGAAATGGATTGATATTTTTTTATCATATTATGGAAGGTAGTCTCCACTACAAATATTGTTTCTAGGAGAATTAAAGTTCTGCATGTAGACACTATATGGCAGTTCATGGAGTGACTATGACTCTGTAATACAGAAGTGGCTTAGTGCACACAGCACTTTACTGTAGCACCTTACTGTACTGATTTTGACCTATAGATCGTTTATCTTGTGTGAAAGTAAGTATTGTGCTGGAATTTCCCGTCTGCGGGGATGT